>JAFBJR010019384.1:5955801-6040310 GCA_016785285.1 Brachirus orientalis | reverse complement strand
ACAGACAATAGCCAATATCTAACGACCCTTTGACGACCTAACGACTCATCTAACCTTTTAGTTAACAACTCACAACCCCTTTCCTATCCAAACCACACCCCATGGACCAAGAACCTGACAGAGTTTATAAGTCCCAGACTCTCCACCAGTCAAACAGAACTGAAGAAGCCTCTTGGATGAGAGGCGAAACGTCTTCAAGAAATTCAACTAAGTCCAGTTGCCTTTTTTTTACTACACTTTGGATACACAAGCCAATTGTATCTCCTCCCTTTTGGCAAAAGCTTGATTAATTGCCAGGACGATTGGTGTAAAAAGATGTGATATGATAGATTCACAAATGTGCCCTAACTTGACCAGTACCAATACCAAAATCTGGATATTCATTTGAACTTGGGGGACAAGGAGAAGAAAACGATGTTAACTGGAGGAAACAAGCAGCTTGATGCGCCCCACAAAAGAACAGCTTCTGTCACACATCCTTCCTCCTGTGGTGATGACGGAACAACACATGACACCAGAAGACATTAAAAACACAGATTTGAGACCTGAGAAAATAAGAGCGACTGCATTTCATTTGGACCTGTAAAAAAAAGGAATGAACTACATAACGAAAAAACAAATGTGCTGAAACAATATAGTTTTTTGTTTTATGTGTTCATTTTTTGGCATTAACTAGAAAGTGAACAGAGTCTATTCTGTTACTTTCAGAACAAAAGACAAAAGTGTATAACTCAGTCAAAGTAATATAAAGAGTCATGAAGTAGGGCAGAGTCAGGGCCATGGCTGTTGTGCATAGCTTCCCCTTAACTTCATGGCTCGGGGCCATGGATAGCACATCAAACAGCAACTTCACACAAAGTCCAGATCCCTTTGCACTAGCTTCAACTTGGCACCACAATGAAAAGGACAGGGTTGGCCAAAAAAAAGCTGCTTGTGGAGCTGGACAAATGCAATTCCCCAAGTAGGACGCAACATGCGAGACAGAATACAAGATGGAACATAACAGACAAGCACATACTGTAGCTGCATATGCACTCAAACAACTGTGTTATTTCCTTCCACTCTGGGGATCACCAGGAAGAAACAGTTGTAGAAAAGAATGAAAGATATCTGAATTATTTAGAAATGGGGTCTCGAAGTAGCAAAGTCAGGAGCCTGATGTAATACATATTTTTTCAAATCTAAATAAAGTCTCGTCAAAGGGTAAATTGAAATCTGGTAAAACAGACAGTATTTTAAAAATTTCAGTACAAAGTGATGGCACCATGTCTCTTAATTTGCCCTTAGCACCTTGATAATTCATTTGATATTGTGTTCATAAAATATACAATCTATTTGTACTTTTTGAGCAGTATTACATTAGTGTACAATGTGAAACCAGTCCAGCACTAATGCACTTGGGGCTCATTCACACAGAAACACAGGAAAGGAAATGCATGACATGCTGTCAGGCTAACTAATAAATCATTGACATCTTATTTCTTATTCTTCTGTATATATGAAAGATAATAAAGGACATAATTTTTTTTTGACTGTAATGGTGAGCAGTGTTTTCCCCATGGACACACCTGACAAATGTTTATTCAAGGCTTCTCTTCTCACTGTTTTAACCTAAACACAATTCCTACATTCTTCATTTTTTAAAACTTCGACAATGACTACATAATGACCACTGATCCTATGTTTCACAGTGAGTAGGCCTAGGCCCTTGCCACTTAGGCGTGGTGTGGAAAAGCTGTACATCTCATAAGTTAAGAACTTTATTTCATACTGAACCAGGGGTCAGGATGCCTGAAGAGAACTTTGCAGAAAAAGGATCCATTGTTTATCAAGAGGCAGGGCAACCCACATATGTTTTGCCTCTTCGCACACTGTTTATCAGTAATCACATTCACTGTTCCTCTGAGGAAACAAGCTCAGATCAATAGCAGAGCATGTTGTAAGAGACAAGAATACTTTTTGTGTGAAATAACTGACAAACAGAAGTGAAACAACAGATGAGATAGTTGCTTTGGGGAAGGGGGGGTTAATTGTGCAAACATCACCAGTTGTGATTTGGGAAAAGAAGAAGAAGCAGACAGTCTGCATTTTCTCATCTTTTTAAAAGCTGATATAAGCCAGTAAACAGCTTCCAGCATATTTGGCCAATTTATTGATTCAACTGTGAAATGTACACTCCATCCAGCATTTCCTACTGCAACTGTATTTTGTGACAGTGTTTTCTGAAAGCAACAATGTAACCACCTGTTATATTCTACAATGCAAACAGAGTAGACAACACCATGCTAAGAAAATACATTTGATTAACACTGGTGCCTAAACATGGGGATCTAATCACGGCTGAATTCAACAGTACGACTTGCAATTATTAACACTAAGGGTAGCAGTTAGAAAGAAGGTGATGGAGCAAAGTGAATGTCTGTGAAGAATTATTCAAATCCACCTCCAGGCTGTTACCCACTAAATGTGCAGAAAAAACACACTCAAAATAAAAAGATATGTTTCAAAATATCAGTTGGTTTCCACGTTACTATTATTGTGTACCCCTATTTAATTATTGATTCATCTTTAATTAATACTGATACAGCTGTAATTGAAGGTGCTGGTACATGTGCACATACAGTACATGTATACACACACCTAACCCTCATAATGAGACTGATTCCAATGGCTTCAGTGACACAGCATGCACAAAATTAAGCAGGTAATAATTTAGCCACTCACCTGTGAGGTTTTTCAAACCAAGTTGGCGCAGGCCAAAGTTTCCATCTCGCCTGTAGTTAAGGAAGATTGCAAGGGAGTACCGATCCTCGTACAGCTTGGTTCCTCGGATGATTCTCAAGTTCTCCAAAGGCAGGTAGTCAAATTGGTTCAGGGCCACCAACACATAGCCTGTCACTTCTCGAATGGACTGCAAAGAGAATTAGGGAGAATTAAGGTGTATTTTGCCTGTGCACCATAAGGTTGTATCAACAAAGCACATTTTAAATAGAGATTAAAAAAAGGGTAATACTATTTCATGATCTTGCACTTCTGAGCATTTTCAAATACATCATGTTTCTATGTACTGTGTTCCTGTAAATATGTGATATACTTGTAACAATATTTAATACATTAATACAGCCCATAGTTGAACTAAACAAAAAATCTTAATGTTTTTAGTCTTGCATTTCAACATTTCTTGTTATGAGCTGCCTTTGAACTCATCAAATTTGAGAGAAATCGAAAGGGAGGTAAAAGAGAATGCACTACAGAAGACAGAAACAGACAAAATTGGAAGGAATGAACAAAGAAAGTCAAAGGCATATATCAGATCCTTGACAGCATCTATCGCCAAGGTCACAGTATTCAATCATGCCAGTGAGTTGAGTTAAAGCATCTGAGCAAGGATAATTTGCTTCAGGGCTTGTGACCCCACTGCAAAACTTGGCAAAAGGTTCAGAGCTTATGTCAGAGGCCCGGCCTAGGGTGACTGAGCCACAAGGACAGCCATTGCTTCACACTTTAAATGTCATTTAGGAGGGGGTGTAACAACTGTTGAGAATTTGGCAAAGAGCCATCCAATTGGAGCTGCTGTTGCATGAGTCAAAGTGACAGCCCATGTCCTTTGTCTCCCATCTACCATCATGGTAGCTGTCATTAGCGGACAGGCAGTCAGAAATTGTTTTCCACGACGGGGCGCTGATGCTGATAATCAACAAGTCTTTGTTTGAAGTGCTGCTGCCACTGATGTACTGAGCTGAAATAAGTCCTAAGGAGGACCTTAACAGCACAGTCATGGTGGTTGACAGCTGTCAGAGAGCATGGCCTTCAGACACAAGTAAGTAAGCCACAGTCGTAGTTCCGTCATCGTTACCCTTCTGATGACCATTATTAGCAACAGACATGTCAGTCTCTGTTGAGTCTGTGTGCATTTTTATTAATGAGTGGTTTATACTGTTTGTTCAGTCTTTTCCTCTGCAGGTTTACCAGTTTTTAAGACTATTTGGGACTATTTGGGACTCTCAGAGAATAACTACATATATGTATGAATTCCAGGGAGTACATGATTGCTGGGAGCGTGTTATTTGTCGCTGTAAATCACAAATACACCTACATGCATAAGTGCACAGCATTTTGAGCTTCTCTGATGTACGAGCATGTACTACTTTGTTGTGCCATCTGAGTGATCACACAATTACACAATTAGGACCTTCACATTTTTATTTCTCCCTGCCAAGAGCTGCAGATGAGTCACAGTCAGTCTGCTGGGAGTGTGAAGGTCTTTTCAACAGGGGTTTAGCTCCAAGTCTGCGTAGACCAGTGACATTGTCCTGAGCACTGTGCTAATCTATTCACCAAATGTACAATTTAGATACTAAAAGTGGCATACAACAATAAGTGCAATCAACTCCGGCTGACTGCTCTGAGCATACACAATAGTTTTTCTTCTGAGCCTGTTTATTACCCGACAAGGTTGCTGGTTTGTTATTTTCAAGCCACCAAATCAATACTTTCCAAAGTGCAGCTTTGCAGAGGGAAATAAAACAAGGGAGAGAGAAGATGGCAGGTACATGCACTTTTCTCCCTGCAGATTGTTTGTCCAATAATGAACTGCATGAAAAAAAGGAAACACCATGTAGTGATTACATGCACAGGCTGAGCTAATGGCTGAATTTGCTCTGCGTGGTCATTTTCATTAAACATAGATCAAGAAAACAAGCATTCTACCCTGCCAGCCCCTACCCGGGGCAGCACTGGTGCAGGCCAAGAGTATAGGAATCCTGAATTACATCAAATTCTATCACATGCAATCCCTTAAGGAATAACTCTGGACTGTTATATTAAAGAAATACACAAGGGTCCATCACTGTGTGATACAGAAGCAATACATGATTTGGTACAGGTGCTAGTATAATTGCATTTTTAATTCTGTCTGTGTTATAGTTATTTTTTGAGTCATTTGCATGACCTCCTTTATTTAGCTTCTGTGTAAGTAGAGCAGTAAATTACATGCTAAATATAACAGCACGACCCATTGTTGTCCTGGATTTCTTCAAGTGAGAATAGTTCTTCAACTAAATACTATCTATCTGACTGAAATTCAAGTTTTAATACGTTTTCTGCCCTTACTTTGGATTCCTGCTCAGGATTTCTTCACGCCATTTCTTAAGTTGCAATGAAAAATCTTGATAATCAGTAATTACTTCAGTTAGTAGGAATAAGCTCTCCTACACTAAATTGAACTCCAACTCACTCAAACCCAGACTGACATCCCTCATGCCTCCTCAGTGCGTCACAGTCCCCGTAACAGTGAACAAAAGAGACAGAGAGCACCAGATTCACTAGATTAACAGGGATTTCTCCCTCCTCCCTCCTCTCTAAACCGAAGCATTTGTGAACGGAAGTGTGGGAGCGGAACAAACCCTTGACTTGAGTCACTGAGACGTGTGTGGTTTTAAAATCAAGTCCTTCAATCCCCAACTTCTAAAAGAAGAAGAGCGGGAGGGAGGTTTTTGGGCTGGAGTCAGTGAAGGAAGAAAAGAGTTAGAGTTGGAAAGGGAGGCAGAGAAGGAGGGATACACACTGCAGGAGGAGCCCAGTCAAGTGGATCGAACTGAGTCTATGTATATTTTAATGCATAATTAAAATCACACCTGTTCTGGTTCAGGGAAAGAGAGAGGGAGAGCAATGGGTGTGAGGAGAGGTGAAGTGTTGGGAGGGGTGGTGCAGGGCTGAAAGTGTAATGACACCATTAGCATGTTTGAAGAGACTGAACACACGTTACTGTGATTGCCTTTCATTTCCATACATATTGAGGTGTAGTGATGTGCTCTGGAGGGCTGCGGTCATTGAAGTCAGATACACAAGTGGGCAGTGAGAGAGCTTAAGGCTTGCCTTGCATCACCAAGCCCTCATCCTCTATTTCCATATCTTTTCCCTAAACACTGAGACTGAGCTGAAATCCACATCCATAAACAGACACAGAATCCAGATGGAGTGCTTACAAGTGTAACTAAGTAATCCTGCTTGGTTTTCCCAGGAGCTCATATGCAGCATAAAGAACCAGCCACTGGAAGTATTACCGGTAATAGTCACAGTTTAGAAAGACAATTTCTGAAACAAAATGCACAAAATGAGTGTTAAATCTCCACCCAGAATAATTTATGCATATCACTCACTAAGTCAGTGATAATATGACTTAATATGCACTGGTGCTGTGTGAGTGTAATATCTACCACCAGGGGTACTGTCCCTAAAGGAGGTTTTGAGTGTTCGTATCATACTCAGACTCAACCAGGTTGTGTTAATTTCCTATATACAGTATACCCACAAAACAGCTCTGCAAATTATCAGGTCTCTGTTAAAACCTCAATCCCCCTACGGAGCAGCTCAATTAAACATGACTCACTTCATACACCTTCAGTCAATTGCAGGAGTATATGCATACAGTGCATCACATAAGAATCTATACTGGACATTGAAGAAAAACACTTCTTTGTACAAAACACCTCATGCTTTCATGAAACAGCTGTGTATATGTGTGTGTTGACTGGCTTATTTTTTCCCTTTTGTGGATTGTTGTAAAAACCACTACAGGGAACAAGTAAAATAAAGGGTGCGAAACATCTCTAGGGCCACCATGCAGTTGGTGTAGTGGTTTGCATTTGCAGCAAGAAGATCCGGGTTCGCGACCCTGTCAAAACAGTTTTCTCTCGGTTCTCCGGCTTTCACAGTCTAAAAACATGCAGATTTGGGGATTAGGCCAATTGGACACTAAATTGCCCATAGGTGTGAATGTGAGAGTGGATGGTTGTTTGTCTCTATGTGGCCCTGCAATGGACTGGCAACCTGTCCAGGGTGTACCCCACCCTTTGCCCCATGTCAACTGGGATTAGACACCAGTGCCCCTCATGCGCCCCTCATGTGGAGGATAAAGCAGTAGAAGATGAGTGAGAGAAACATCTCTGTTGGTGACCCATGTCCTTCCCTTGCCTCTATAGTCAGTCACTGCCAGCAACTTCCAAGAGCAGTCTTCTGTTTCATTATTCCTCTAAGGATTATAGTGGTACATTTAAGCAAATTGAATTCAATTTCCTTTTATAATAAAAATTTAAATAGAATGAAAGGTAACATAAAAATGATGAGATGAATAAATACCAGAAAAGTAGAAACCCACTTCTCTTTAGAGTTACAATGATTAACTAATGAGATTGGCAACAGTGGCCGACTTTGAAAACACAGTTCAACAGGTGTGCATGTATGCTGAGGCAATGTGCAGTTCTCTGTTGATCTTTTACTGTCATTGGTTGTGACAGTGTGACAGTTTAGTTGTCATGCATGGTGACAAGAAAACCCCATGAGGTGCACAAATCATTGACAGAAAACACCACAATAGTGAAATCCAGAAAAAAAGGCTCAACTGAGATAGCAGACATGGGTGGACAAACCAAATAGAATGATCTAATGCAATCCACTGTAATTCAGCCAGACTAAAAGATTTCTAAAAACTAAAATGTTATCTGACATTTAGGACAAATTGAAATGGTAAAATACTCAGCATTTATAGAGCATTATTTTAAGTCTTAACAACTAAAAGCATGTACAGGTCACCTTTTACACATTCTGAATCTGAAAGGCATTGTGTTTTTGTGTCCACGCCCAATTAAAACCAGATGCAGTTAATGTACGCCACACCCTATCCCTGATGTGCAATTTTAGCAATGTTACTGCTTGATGTCCCTGTTTTACAGACTTGTGAAAGGTGACTGATTATCAATACACACATATAAAATTAAAAATGTCCAGTATATGGCACAACATGTGTATTCAGAGTGGTCAAGCCATTGTGACAGCACCAAACCTAAATCAAAATTAAATTTCAAAGTAATTGTCTGAACACAACCTAAACCATTGGTTTCAACTGGGTTCCCAAAGGCGAGGGTCAGGAAAAGCCATAAGGGATAGTTTGACACTTGAACATGTGAACTGGAGAAGCTGGATATGAAACTATTAATCTTGTGGACCTGCTTTTTTTGCATGACAACACTTTCTGAGCAGTGTGCTTGAATGTTTTATTTACATTTTGTTCATTTAATCTTGTGATATTGTTTTTATTAAAACCAAAGGCCTCATAAAACCTTGGTTAATCCTTGCCACAGGAACAGAAAGTTGCTGCACAAACTAATGAGGCTGAATGGGATGTTCCCTGTATATTATTGCTCCACAGGAAAGTTGTAGAAAAGGTGTTTCACCTCTGGTTTTTCCACATGTATTAGTATAGTTTAGTTAACTTTAGAGGGGATCATGATACACAAGGACACACACATGTACAAACACATGCATATTAGAGTAGTTAAAACCTACAGTAAACTATGGTACAATTAATTATTAATATTTTACCAGGTTTTGTTGTTAAAGTAACATAACATAACATAAACAAACTGAGTATTGTCGGTCAATACCTGCCTGATGCTGCTGAGCTTGTCAATTGTTCACTTTTTTATTAGGATAAACCCCTTAATATCTATCATCTCGTTTTCAAGGTGGTCCCAACACATATGACAAACATTACATAACAACACAATGAACACCCCAAGAAAAAACAAGGCTAAGTGCCAATAACAGATAAACTGTCAAACATAAGTGGATCCCCAAATACAGTAGAGTATAAAACCAGTAGGTAAATTGAAACAAACAAAATCAACACGTTTCATTGAAAACAAGAGCAGTCTGTCACAAGGAAAGACAAGAGGGTATGTTTAAACAATCCCAGCGATGTAATATACCAGATACAGTATCAGCTGGTAAATGATTCCGTCTATTGGAGTTTTAAATATAAAGGATCTTTTGCCAGTAGATTTTTGCATGTAAGGGATATTGAGGCAAGAATAAGTAAAGTGCCTAATTTTGTAATTGGATAAATAAGTGGATAATTGAAATGAACACATTTAAATGTACACTGGCACTAATGACAACATCTTCTGTCAGTTAGAGATGGCCATTTATTGTAAGTGTTTAAAACGCTGTGCAGTGACCTCTCTAGGTTTAGTCTCTAGACTAAACCTAGAGAGTCTATAAGTGGTTTGATTAAGGTCACAATTATCAAAATTGGGAAGTATCAGTTGGATGGCAAGTTTCTTTTGGACAGTATTTGTAAATCAAATTAGAGATCAATGTAAGACTTTGATTAATGTGTTTTTTAAATGATATTTCTGAGTCAAGCCATTTAAAATGTTAAACTTTTGAACTGTGAAGATCCGTGCTGTCGTTGCAAGCTATTAAACAACGACTGGTGTTAGTTTTGAGTTTTTGGTGCCAAAAAGCATAACACAAGTCTTATTGAGCAATAATTTATTATGTAAAAGCCAAAACTGCAATATGTTGAAATCAAATTGAAGAGAAGCTTGATTTTGAATAAGTAACAAATTCATTCATTTTGAATGAATTTGTTTGAAATGACCTACCAACAAATACTGTTGGTAGATCATTTACACAGATTGAGAGGTGGTCATAATGTTTAACCCAAAGGCATGCACCAGGGATGCATCTCCTTTTATCCATGGCACAAAAAATTACATTATTATATTATTGATTATCCAACTCTATTCCTTGTACTAACCGTTGTTTTCCTTAAAATATAAATGTTCCATTCAGCACACTTCACCCTTTGTTTCTATGTCAGAAACACCAGATGCTGTTTTAGTTTCATCTCATCATGTCAGTTGGGACAAGATGAAAATAATTGAATATTTAGCTTTTTTTTTTAGATTAGTTGAACTTGGAACTGAAAATTCACCCTCTGACAATGGTTTCCAGGACCTTCAAATTCAAACCTTAAAAAGTAAAATGTCTGTACTGAAAATACTGTATATTAGTTTTCTTTATAATTGTTTAAAGTATACTGTATACATATACTGTAAATGTTCACTGGATCTGCTCTCATTTAAGACACAAGCTGTTATTCCTTATCTGAAAACCATCAAGTACTGACACTGATGAATGAGGTTTTTAAAATAACATTTATTGTCCTGAATCAGATATTTGAAAAATGGTTTGAAATGTTTCACAAAATGATATACAGAGCCAAAACCTTTATTTAAAACAAACATACAGCACTGTTTCCTTCTTTTTTTTATTCTAAATATATTTACCCTGAATGGATGGCCTCTCAAGGGCTTGTCAAAAGGCAAATGACACACACACACTGGTTTCCATAACGTCAGATGGCATTGAATTGACTTATATTCATTTTTGGGAGCCTTACTTCAACCATAACCATAATTATTAGTGCCCTAACCCTAACCTTGATCCTGACCTTAACCTAACCCTAACCTCAGGCTAACATTAATACATGTCTTCAGCTTTAAATGTAGTAATTTACGTTATAGGGATTTGATTTTTATCGCCATAAGGAAGACAAGTCTCCATAATGTGACTGTGTAAACAGATTTTGGTCCCCACAACATAAGGAATACCAGGTACACACACAGTTTCTGTCATTGTGTCTAATCATACCAGTTTTCACCTTTCTGACAGTTCTTGAACTGAGCACAGTAGCCCTCCATCATTAAGACTGACTTCAACTTTTGGCAAGAAAATGAATAGTGTAGCTATAAGAACCATTAATACAGTGTATTGAGAGAGAGAGTGAGAGACATATTAATATGTAAGTTGTTTCATTTATATTTTTATACATTATACAGTATATTTTATTACCTACTACTATTACCTAAAGAGTCAGTAATGATGATCACCACTGGAATTGACAAACTGCTCTTGATTATATCTGAAGATTACCTTTTTGTACGAAGTCTGCCAACTTACTACTCATTAGCTACCTTCTACATGTTTCCTTATAAACCACAGTTATTTCCACACTTATCAGTGGTTGAACATTAGTCTACCAAATATCCAATGTTGTGTAGCTGACATTTTAATTTGCTATGTACTGCCATGTTGCAGGCAGCCTCAATTTCATCCTCCATTTATCTTCAGCATCATACCTTGAGAGGAGAGATAAAGACAGATAGAAAAGGAGAACAGTGGAGTGACACCCCTCCCCATGAGAGGAAACTGCAACTTCATCTGTGCACTGGTAATGAGTGGACTCCTGTGGGGAATTATCCAAATGGACTAATTTGTAATTGATTCAGTGCATTAATTACCGGCCTGGTTACGCCTGTGTCATGGTTAATATTGTGCCGATCTGACGAGGCTGGGAGGCCTGTCTGCATTGGGACTGTTCGGGTGAAGCAGCCATTATTCAATTATGCCACACATATCAGCAGCAAGGCAAGACTTAATCCAAGAATAATCACTTCCCCACGCTCTCCGACTATAAGTAGGCAAAGGCTTTTGGGGTGGGAGGTAGTCCCATGTATTCCAGCTTCATAATCAGGCCTGGAAACCAAGTTGCGTTGGTTACACCATATACCAAGATAATTTTGCACTTTAATTAAATTTTTACAATTGTACATTGTGTTAGTGACATACTGTATATCCAGATTCTAGTTACCATTTATCTAGTTGCCATTCTGACATGGCATTGTCATAGTTATGCAATTTTATTCAAAGTTTAAATCAAGAGAGTAATAGAACAAGATGCCCCTATCACTATTTAAATGTAATTGCATTGTGTGTCACTGTCAAAGAGTGAGCTGTGATGCTCACGCATTGGGTGGCATGCGGGCAGCCATTTACCAGCATCTTGAGATCGTTGCTGTCCTGACGCTAGTTGTCACTGTCTTCATCCCTGTTGCCGATATACTGTTTAACTTATTTTTCACACTGTCATTAATCACCATTTGCCCTGGAGTAATTACTGAGTGTTGAACTTTGCTTTTAAAGTGCAGGGAAGGCCTACCGGCACTGCCAGGAAATATTTGTGCACAAGGCTCATTCAGAAATTGTTCATTTATAACGCATAGCCATTTCCATTCCTCATCTGTATAAACTTTGTCTAATATCAAAAAGTGTATCCTACACACTGGCTGTTTAAAAACCATTCTCAATTTGGCAATAACAATTCTGCATTCTGTTTACTCACCACCTTTCAAGTTGTGCTCACTTCCTGCTTTCTGAGGGGAAACCGGTGGACTAGTCTACTGTGTGTAAATAGAGGGGTTTCCCGGGTGTTTTGTGGGGTGGCCCATTATGATGGGGGTGTTTTAATTGTATTACTTTTGGGGCATTTGTATGGGCACATTAATGTATATGTTTGTGTATTATGTGTTCTCTTGTTTGACATGCTGTTTTTTTGAACTGGGATGTTATTAGATTAGCTGATTATTCTGGATAGTGGGGATAACAAGTGGGTGGGGCTAGGGGTAGAAATGGTCTGTATTTTGCTCGATGTGGTACAGGGTCTTCAGGCATAGCCTGTCTACTCAGCCCATTAAATTATTTTTGCACCATTTGGTTCAAACTGTTTTGAAGCCTGTCTTTAGGAGGATTTTTTAAGGAATTGGTGTGGAAGAAAAATAAACAAAACATTTTTGTGGAAAACATCATTTTGGCCCTTTTTTGTCTGCTTTACTGCTAGCTATCCTGCCACGGCCACAGTATATCCCCTAATTCTGTCTCTAGTTCTCTGGACCATTTGATGTCCATTGGTAAAAGCATCATAAACACAATGTATACAGTTTACTAACACTGACAGTGTGCAAAACCATCGCCTGTAATTTTTTATGGACTAAAAATTTGGCTCTAACAACAAATTCCATCCCATTCTTAAGTTAGTAAGAATTTAATATTATCTTTGTAAATGACATTAGGAGAACAGGCTCCTGACATGTACTGTATAATTTTGTTCATGATGACATATGCATATTAAAGAAGAAGTGCATACAATATGACATTTACTACTGAATTGGTGATGCTGCCATCTTATGCTCTATGATTCTCAGTGTCATCCCGCAGTGATGTGGTATGAAAGGTGAAAGCATCAGGCCATGTGTACCATAATTGTGAACCATGAAAACAAATTTACTGCTAAAGGAAGTGAGCACTGTCCAGGTGAATCATTAGAGCAGACATGTGTGAGCATTCACTATGCAGTTCCTTTTCCCTTTATCAACAATCTGCTTTCAGCCTTGAGCAAGGTAAGAAGATAGAGTAGAGGACTCTCTTTCTCTCACACTTGATTATATTACTGCTTTGATCTGTGACGGCCATCTTCTAACCACTCTCTAAGAGTTTGGATGCAGCACAACAAAACAAAAACAACACCCGTGGCCCAGGGGGTAACCTTCACTGTTTATTTTAGTATGGCAATCTAAAGATCGCCTTCAGGTGCTTTAAATAATCTAGCCTACTCTTTGTGGGGCACATTTGGCTTTCATTTGGACAAGGCTTTTTAATGCAGAAACACAGGAAACAGACATTCCCCAACATGTTCAGAAAACCCTGCCAATAAATTGTCCCAAAATGGAGAAACAAAAGTACAGGTGGACTTCAAGTCAGATAAATTCAAGCCCAGGATCATTCTTAATTTAGTACTGTATATATTCGAAGTTAATAATCTACTGGTTACTGGGGGAAAAACTTACCATTAATATGTTTTAATTGGTTTAGCAAATGAGCGAGAGTTTTTTTTTATATAATTTTCATTTAAGTGACAAAACAAACACCCTCTGGGTGTGCTATGCTGGTTTTAGCACAATCACATTAGAAGTCAAGTCAGACACTTGGTCCAGGGGGTTTGTCACACAGCGGTCCTGTTACTTTAGCCCAACACTAGTACCCCAGTGGGACTGTTAAATGTTGCTGTGGGGGAGTCTTGGCCACACTTAATGGCCCTAACAGCATTATTAGCTAATAAAGGTTGATGGGCCTCACAGCTCTATAAATTTAGGAGGACAGAAGATGAAGAAGCAGTGGCTGTGTTATGGTGAGGTCTCAGTCTGCAAATTCATGTATGTTGAGTCTTGGTTTACACAAAAGGATCACACAAAAACAGAACCTGCATGGGAATTATTTTAAGATTTACGAAATTCGATCTTTTTGTTTGAATTGTGTGTTTGAGTCAGGGTTCAAAATCATGCACTAATTGCCTAGATATGTTTAGATGTTATATTTACTGTATTTATGGGACTTTCCAGAAGATTAGTGTTACAAAAAAGCATACAAGAAATTATGAAATCGAGTGAGTGACTAGAGGCAACATGGTGGTACAGTAGTTAGCAGTGAAGGTCATTGGTTTG
Organism: Brachirus orientalis; assembly: GCA_016785285.1. NCBI lineage: Eukaryota > Metazoa > Chordata > Actinopteri > Pleuronectiformes > Soleidae > Brachirus > Brachirus orientalis. The sequence goes on along the minus strand of JAFBJR010019384.1, from coordinate 6,026,127 downwards.
GATCCCAGTTATACCAAGGGCCTTCCTGTGTGATGTTTGCATATTCAGCCTGTGCATGCATGAGTTCTCTCTGGCTACTCTGGCTTGCTCCCGCAAAAACATGCAAATTAGATTCATTGGACACACTAAACTGATGGTTTGTCTCTGTATGTTGGTCATGCGACGGACTGAAGACCATGGGTGTACCCTGCCTTTAGCCTTATGTCTGCTGGAATTTGCTCCAGCCAAAAACATTTATTTTAAATACTTCAAATTATTTTTAAAAAGTTAAACACTTACAAAATTCATTGACCTAAAGAGAAGCTCGACTACAAAACACTGCAAGTCTCATTCATTTATTGCCGTACAGTACATGATAAATGCAGATGAAATCTTTATATCTGCTGCCAGATACTTTATAAACAGAACAGTCCAGGTCACAATTGACTCTGTTATTGCCACTGAGCCAGCAAGTAACTCAGTGATCATCAATGTCTTTCTACGAAAAGTCCCTGTTGGACAGCACAAAAATAAGCTGGCAAAAACCTTTTACCACCAGTAAGTCCAAACAAAAGACAATAACAATTTAGACAAAATTAACATGGTTAAAAATAGTAGAAGAAAGAAAGGGCAAGTAAAATGATGTCACAGGCCAGGTTCATATTACTTCCAAAAATTGCTTAATATGCCCTCTGCAAATCTTGACTAAGTTAAGCAATGACCTAATAAAAGAAGTAAGTAGATAATAAAAGTAGAGTGGCAAAGAAATAGGTGACATGGCATACTATTCTGACCACAGAAGAAATATCTGAAATTGAAGATAAAGGTCTTGGTCTCTCTACAGGGACCCAATGAATCAGTTTTCTGACCCACTTGGCTGTCCTCTCTCTCTCTCTCTTTCTCTCTCTTACTCACTCTCAGTTTCTCACACACAGTAAAAGAGAGGCTTTATCCAGCCAATGGAGTTAATTTGGCATCCAGACCTATCAGCATTTCTAAGAATTAAACAAACCCAGATAACAGCCATGTTTAATTGGGATGTTCAAGTGGCACAGTGAAATTAGAGCAGGGCATTATAAACTGATGTGAGACTCTGAGTGTTGCTTGCAGAATGAACCACAAAAAAAGAACCTTTTTCCAATAATTTAAGTAGACTTGTAAACACTGCAGAAGGAAAACAACATTGCTATGACTACACAATCAATACACAGGTACTACAGCTGTGCCCCACTGATTCAGCTGCATATGCAGATTGTTGACATAATTAAAAAGAAAAAACAAAAAAACAACATTGTTATTTTTAAATGCTTGCAGAAAGGACACCCACGCAGAGGAAATCCAGTATTATTTTAGTACACTAACGATGGACTTGGGAGCTGCTGTCTGTTAAAGAAATATAGATCAATATTTTAACAGTTTGAATGGAAATCTTCTGTATGCTTAACTTCAGGAGTTAATGATGTAGAAGTTAACTAGTGTATAGCCAGAAACAAGAGCTGTGGGATCTTCTGTGGTTTATGACATTTTTACACTCTTCTACAGTATATCACAAGTCTGGTTAGAGAACATTTCCTCAAACCAAAATCCAGAACATCGTAAGGTAAGTGTAGCTGATTAAGTGTTTAAGTCCATTATACTGTACATTTAAACGTGTGCGTCAGAATATGTGTAGTCAGTAACTAAATTTCAATTCAAACACAGTGCAATGAAGTAATATAGGGGTTTTTTTTTGCCAACAAAACAAAAATAAATAAAGCACTTTAGAAGCATATATAAAAAAACAATATCAGGGACTCAAATATGTCTAAGTTAATTACACTAAATTAAGCTAATTTTTTAAATGTTTTGTTTACTAAACTCTGTGCTATCTACATTTCTCTTCTCAGATCACACCATACAAAGTTACTTTTCTCTGATCATTTTTTTCCTCAGTCCTCATCTCTCCCTGGAGTGTGGGTTTCACTCACTCTATGGTTCACATGTTTTCTTAGGGTTTGCATTTAATGTCATCCTGCACATATTTCGAAATAATAGCCTTGCTGAAAAAATGAATGGATTCTGGGAATTATATGAGTGCTTTTGTTTTGAAAGAGAAACCATGTTACTTTTGAGTTGAATGTTGAAATTGTGTTGAAAGAGATTTTTTCTCTGTTCATATTTCTGTGAGCGGTTCACAATAAAAATATACCAGATCTCTAATCCTGAGAAAAAAACAGCATATTTTACTCACTGTGGCTACAGTAATGTAGCACTGCACAGGGAGTGTATTGTAACCTTTTGTCTTGTTACAATGATGGCTACATCTCATGTCAGCACCACACAAGAATCCACAGTGGGCAGCAAGGAGGAATTTAAAACCTAAACAAGCTGACTAGATAAAAAAGGAGTTATCAACTGGTGAAGTTAAGTGTTGTATAATGCATTATATTTTTAATTCATTATATATTTTATTTTTATTTATCATTCAGACAGGATTAACAGTGATCAACTCTATCTGGAGTATCACAATACAATGCTGTAAAAGCAAACTGGAACTAGAATTTCATTTTCCCACCACATTTCCATTAAATTTTTCCTCCCGTTTAGTTCCCCACTCTTGATTTTTACTGCCACATCTTTTTCTGATCCCTCTTTTTTGGAGATCTTGCTCGTACACTGCGGATGTCAGTGAAAGAGCTGTAAATGTCAGACCAATTTTTACTTCCCAGATAGTTGTGCACAGAGCTAGACAAAAGCCTGTGTAATTACAGTGGTAGTCACTGGTCCATTAGTGATAAAGACACGGTGGCTTGCAAGGGTGGAGCAGGCACCATTGGCTACACACAATGCATTCATTTCATGGTAAAAGCTGCAATTATTCTAAAAAAGACTCATTTTCTTATTCTCTGTCTATTGCACAGTTTCTTTATGTTTCCCCTCCTTCCCATCTCTGTGGCGGCCCTTTTATCTGCACTCTGACAGTGTCAGGCAATGGGATATTATCAGCATAAAACAGTGTCATCATCTCAATGAGCAATTAAGTTATTCTCTCATCTATTTGGAAAAAGTCCGATCCACTGTGAATAGAACAAAAAGACTTCCCTCGCTCCCTCACCACCTCTGTCCCATTAGTGTCTTTTGCTCTTATAGATATTTTGGTTCCTTTTGTGGTTCCTCCCTGAATGACACAGCTATACTTTTGGAAGACAAATATTGGGAACAATTAAAATGTTAGCTGTGTGTTTCGTTATTCTTTTGATTAATTAATACATTTATTTTTTAGCTGTCTGCCCCAACCCAGCCAAAAGAGTAATCACTGGATTGACAGATCAGTATGCTGATATGTGTTTCATTGAGTGGACCAAGAAATCCTAAAATGTATTCAGACACAGGAATCTTGGTTTGCTACAGACAGATGTGTGCACAGAGCATTAATACTGCCAAGTCACACTGGCTATCCACCACAAGTGCAAAAACAAGTAGTGAAGTAAATCCCAATAATAAATGAAATTAGCAGAGTGATCATTTATATTATTTATTATTTATATATTTCCAGATCATATTTTCTTCCGTCAGGCTTTCCAAAAACTACAGCTAAAATCTGGGCTTTTCCGCCAGTATGTCTAATAGCAACTAAAACATTAAAAGAAAAACAACAACAACAACAACAACAACAACAACAAAAAATAAGCTTGTAAAACCATCTTGTATTGCCCATGCCATTCTGCACATTACAGTATGTTCAGTGCAATAAGTGTTGGTTGATACATGCAAACAGTGCCAGACCAAAAGCCGGGGACAGAAAGTGATACTCTGCTTGTCGTTGACACTTTGTTTTCATCCCTTCCGAGATAATTTGGCTTGCATGGGTCAGCAACCTTGACCACAACACCCTCCCATGCCATGTAAAACCTCTCAACCCCCTTCAATTTCTGCTGGCTATTTATTCCCAAAACCCACTGGTGAAATTGGCTGAGGGCTAATCAACATTTAGCTCCTCTGAGTGTGTTATTACACAGCAATTGATGGATGGTACAATTATACCCTGTGTCACTTAGCTAAATGGCTATGTAATCCTAATGAGTTTTTATTCAAACAGTGACTAGTTAGCACAAGGAGAGCTGGAGGAGGATAGGTGTGTGTGTGTGTGGGGGGGGGGGTGAAGCCATATATATAATAACCAAAGGAAGGATGGAGACAAAAATAGGGAAAGGGAGAAAAAGAAAGAAAGAAAGAAAGAAAGAAAGAAAGAAAGAAAGAAAGAAAGAAAGAAAGAAAGAAAGAAAGAAAGAAAGAAAGATGCAAGTTTGGATTGTTTTGGATGCAAGTGCAGTTAATTAAAGCATTTTCTTAGAATGAAAAGTAAAAATTAAACATGGCCATATGATACCTTACCTGATACCTAAAACAATACAAAACAAACATTAAATTAAATTTCCAATGTCCATCATTCAGGTTTGTCCATAGAAAAAGATTATTTCATTGTATCACTATATTCAGTAATATATCATCTAACTTGTAAAGGCTAGTTATTAAAGTTAAAGGACAAAATAAAAGACTCAAATCACTTTCCAGTCTTCAAGGGAGAAAATATGGCCTGTAACCAGAGGGTCGCTGGTTCAAATACCTGGACAGGTCAAGGATTGGGATGCCCCTGGGCATTGTATGCAGATAAGTGCTTCCCACTGCTCCTGCACCCAGTTTGTGTGTGTTCACTACTGGTGTGTAAAAAAGAATTGGGTAAAAGCAGAGGTCAAATTCACTATCATTCATTAGTGTTTCTGCATATAGAACAAATTCAAATTTTAATTAAAAATATGACAAACTCTAATATCATTACCCACTGTTGGACTTTGAAAATTAGGTATACAGATGAAAGTTTTTCTATTAGTGAGGATGCACAACATAGTCAAGCTGTTTTGCATTAGCAGGCACAGGCTCACTGCCCCAGACGAAATATATTAATGGTGGAGACCTAAATAGAGAATGAGAGGACTAGCAGAGCTGCTGGCTATTTTCAATACTGTTATCAGTAAATTGTTGTTAATGAGGAGGATGGGGTCTGCATCCACCTGAACTATTGTACTCTGCCCATGTGAGCTTCAAAAACAGCTATTCTTGAAAAGGACTCCCTCATCTCTATTCCTGTGGGCGTAGATTGATTTTGAACCACCCCTGTAGAAGTTGGTCTATATCATTCACTGTTTTGATAGGCGGCAAAGAGGCGGATATGGCATTTAAAAGGCAACAGAAGCAGGGTGGGCTATTGTCAGATGTGGGTTCAGCTTCTCCTCTCCGTTCAGTCTGGCACTGCTCTGTTACGATAAGTCCAATCACTTCAACTTTGGTGTGTGTGTGTGCGAATTTGTTGACTCTTCAGGACATTTTTTGACATTAACACCGACCTTGTCTGACCCAGTAGTCCTAATGGAGACCAAAACCTAGTTCTAATGAGGCAGAACCTCTATTCTGAGGAGCTGGTTACGTTTAGGGCTAAGGTGTGACATGCAGTTAGGTAAATATTAGGGTTAGATATTAATGTTATGGCTATGGTTAGGGATAATGCTTTGTTTGGGCTGTCCAAATAGTCAATGCTTTGAGTGAGTGAGTGAGTGAGTAAGTGAGTGAGTGAGTGAGTGAGTGAGTGAGTGAGTGTGCGAGTGAGCGAGTGACTGAGTGAGTGAGTGAGTGAGTGAGTGAGTGAGTGAGTGAGTGAGTGAGTGAGTGAGTGAGTGAGTGAGTGAGTTAAAGTCTTATAAACATGCAGCACTAACTTCTTCTGTGGCGTACTGTATATAATTGTGACGTCTCTTGTGTATTATTTTTCTTCATCTTGAAAACTTTTTTCTTTTATTTCCCTTTTCAGTGAATGTAATGTGCCCACCCACTGTCAGGGTGTTGTTTGAAAGTTTCAACATACTGTAGACCAGCAGCAGTTTTCTGCTCTTTGTGAAAAAGTTCAGATCTTCCAAGAATCATCTTCATACAAGGAAGCAGAAGTGCTTCCGGCAGTTAGCTATGAGCCAAATTTTGTTGATTTTCTCTTATTGCCATCAACACGGTTAGAGGTCATAAAAAACAAAAAGTATAAAATTTAGCAAACACGTAGTGAAAAGTTGTTTTTTCCTGTTATTTTTTTTCTCAGCCAAATAGACATTTAACCTTACTGTTGTTTCAGTGCTCTATCAAGATAATTTCTAATAGATATGATAAAAAAGATGGGTTAACTAAGTGGGATGTTACATACAGACACATACATGCACAGGTTTGCACAGCTATTCTGCATTGAATTAAATTCCCACTCTGGAAGGAGAGGTTCTGTGGACTTGGAATATTCAGGCTTTTGGCTTTGTAGGGCTTAGGGGTTCACATGATCTAATCTTCATTTGTCATGCTGTCCAAAGGAAGTTCAAACAACAACAGTAAGAAGACCGTCTTCATGGCTCTGTTGCATGAATTACCAAAGGATTAGTGTAAAACTCTTAGAACAACAGGAGAAAAACTTCAAATCTTGTGCTGAAATTCTTGTAGATTCCTCTAACAAAACAGTTGGGGAACTGAGAGAAGCCTATGACCTGTGAGTTAGTTTGGAATTCACTCAGAAGGAATTGTATGACTTTAGGAACTATTGCATGGGGTGAAACAAGGGGATTAGCAATGGAACAGTCACATCAAAATTCTACTTAAGTCTACATTTTTTAAGAATTTGAGAATAAAGAAGACAGACTTAGGACCTGTCTTCTGTATGATATTTCTTCGTCAGTTGGGGTCATTAGTTTTTTTTATTGACTACTTCTTTTGCTTGTTTTTATGTGTATGCAAATGCACATAACAATGTGTGCAATAGTGAACATGTCTCACATACACATTCATGGACTCATACACCATCATTACATTACATTTACATTACTTGAACTGCTATAAGGTTTTGTTTTTTGTTTATGTCACCTGTCTTTTGAAAGATGATATTGCTGCTTGTTTGTCAAGTTTTAGGAATCACTGCATTGATATTGAGGCGAAATCCTCCACATAAGCCCGTAGGGGTTTTCACAATCTCTTCTGCACAGTGTGTGTGTGTGTATGTTTTTTTCACTGCTTTTGTGTTTTGTTGTGCAAAACAAATAAACTTATAAACCTATACAAACACAAACTTGTACAGTATAAGGTTGGCACTTTCTTGGCAAAAGGGTAGATCACTGGTTTTTAGAAGTGGCTGTCATATCTTACATATTTTGTTCACTTTCTACCATGCAGTGAGAATAGAAACACTGAAATGTTGCCATTAGAATAAACACTTACAACTGGATCTCATAGGCTTTCAGTCACACAAGGTAGCATAAAATGAGACATGCCAAGTGCTGCTAGACAGAGTTGTGAGTCTTTTACTTAGCTTGACTAAGTGAAGCATAAGCTGAGAACTCTTCAACCAGCACCTTGGTCACCAACCAGTCAAATAACATTGTGCAAATATTCCCAAAAAAAGGTGCTAGCAGATCAAATCAAGTGTATTAATTTAGGCTTAAATAGGATGTAGTTCAAACAGAGCTATACACGACAAGGCCATTTTCTTCATTGCTGCTGGTTTGTCGGTCACAGTGCACCCATTAATAAATAAAATACAGCAGACACCAAGCCGACAATGCTTTAACAACATCAGCAACAAATTAGTCATGACTGACACTGCACTGTATCGCTTCTAGCACCAAACGACAGACAGGCCCAACACCAAGGGTGAATGTAACACATACAAATTGTACTGGCTAAAAACAACATTTAAATACAGTATAATGTTTCGTGTTTCATATATTGATGCACTGCAATGTTTGCATACAGTGAAATATAAACAAACTCATTTGTCAAAAGTGTGGAATTTCTTTAAAAAGTACAGAGTAAATCTTTGAGAACTATTTATGGCTTGCAGCCCTCTCTATTTCTCCTTAGGCGACTGCCCATTTGATTGGAATTAGGGCTGAGACCTTTCCTTTACAACAACTAAAATGGACATCAATCGGAAAAATTATGTCCATCAAACAGGAGTAGAGACATATCGGTTGTTAATATTAAACAGCATTTGTTTGTTATGTATTTGTTCTTTTGTACTTTCTCCTGTGATCCCAAGCTGCTATAAGGTGTCCCTAAACTCCATCTTTACTTTACATCAAAGTTTGCAACAGGTAATTACATATTACCCATTTAAGTTTGTGAAATATTTTATTTTGAGTTATTTTGTGTATTTGGAGGAATTAAGAAAAAAATCTATAAAAAGTCCTTTGCTAAACTTTGCTATATATATATATATATATATATAGCCATAGTTGATTTAAAACGTCCCTCTGGTTGCCACTTTTCATTTAAAAAATAAATTCAAAAAGTAAGTTGCAGAAAATAACTCCAGATATCAGTGAGTGAAACGGTTTCTAGGGACTGTTTAATTTTCTTTTATCTTCTTCTTCTTTGCTGGCTATTCAAACTAGTTCCTGGTTTAACTTCTTCACCCCATTTCCCTCTCTAACCTTTCTCTTCTGGATTTCTGTCTCTCAATGGTCTCATTTCCCACCACACACTGTCCTTCATCATGTCAAATTAAAGTGATGGAAATGGACTTGAGGGGGTGCTAATTGCAATTGTCAATCCAATCTAGGTCGGGGCTGAAAGACAGGGGCTCCCTAGCACTTCATCAGTCTTCATTAATATTGAAGGAGTTTGCTGAGGTGCAGGGGGGCACCGTTATCTGCACTCATCTAGCAGCGCATCAAAAATTCGGAAGATGGAGAGGGCATGGGTGGCACCTGAGAGATAAAAATGATAGTCAAAAAGTCAAAATACGCTGCTTTCAGATGCTACTTCCCAAAATATTCAATTTCAAGTTAAAATGTTTAATTAATGACTCACCAAGTGATGTTATAGACAGTAGCTACATTCAAAAACCCTACATGAAACTATCTGAATCTCACAGATGTTGCTTTTATGGTGTCATAATGCATCAACTGATCTCATAATGACCTATGATAAATCACATCTCTCTGATATTTCTGACAGGCACCCAGTGGCAACATAATGTTAATTTGTTAGGCCAACGCAAGTAACAATTTATGAAGCAGCAGTCAGTCTGTCAGGGAAAAGCCCAGCTTGAAATTTTAAAGGCAGAGTATTCCTGAAAAAACTGGTGACAGAAGAAACATGGCCTAATGATCTGTCATAAATTCATGACCTTGCAACATTTGTGCATGTATACAGAGACACACGCAGTCATACACTCAGCTACTCTGGGGAACAAATATTTGATAACTCAGAAGACCCAAATGGTCAATGTACCCCCTCTGGCAAGGCAAAACTATGCTTCACCAAGTGAGAATTAAACTTAAATAGATGCAGTAGTTTGTCAAATCAATTGATTTATTTGCTGCAGTTTTGTGGTGAATCAACAGACTTTAAATAGTTCCTAATTTCAGGAAAAATAAACAAAAGACCCAGACAAATGAAGTTAAATCTGAAGGGTAATGAAGCTTCCTGCTATGACTTAGTGAATAAAATTAGGTTCCTGTTTCTGTAAATTGGCTAAAAATCTATTTTTTTATGATTGACTGCATATGTGTCAAATAACATGGAAAAAAAATGAAAAAGAGCACTGTTACAGACAATCATCACAATCATCACCTGCATCTGCAGTTCCCTTTGGTCTCACTGATCCCCATTACAAGTTGTAGCTCATTGTTTAAGTGTCTGACCGATGACCTACTGTTTTCACCCTTACAGTGGACAAAGCTCTACAAGCCCACTCTACACTTTTCATAACCAAATGGCAGACAAAGTTAGCAACCGGGTGGTAAACATGTATCACTCATCACTGTATCAGCTGAAGAGCAACATACAGTATTATTAGTATAGGAGTTGGCAGCGATTAGGAACAGATAAAAAAAAAAAAATACAATGGACATTGGCTCATTATTTGGTCATAAACACGACTCCAACAGCTTTGTTACTCCTGAGGTACTGAAAAAAATCTGCAACACTTTGTCAACATGTTCTCCATATAAACTCAGCAAGATACTGATTGTTTATCGCTTTATCATCCACATTAGTGTCGTGGGGGGTCTGGAGTCAATCCCAGCTGACAGTGGACAGGTCGCCAGTTTGGCGCAGGGCAAACCCACAGAGATGAACAACCATAACCATTCACTCTCACACTCACATCTATGGTCAGTTTAGAATGCCCACTAATCTGCGCTCTTATTAACACAGGGAAGCAGCCGTGCTAACAGAACACCATTCTTATTACATACAGTCTCTCATTAGTACATTAGTGTTTGCAACTGTGCCAAACAGCTACCTTTTTTTTTTTTTTTTTTCACACACAGATTAACTACAGAAACCATTCAGGGCATCAGAAAATGCAAATCGCTCCACACAATTCATGTGGTCTGTGTGTGTTGCCTCTAAGGCACTTATGTCGTTTATCTTTATTGTTTGCGTTAAAAGAATCCATTTATATGTGTTTAAGTTATAAATAGCAGTAAAAGGGTAAAATTGTTTGTAAAGATTTTTATTTTGAAGGTCGACTTGCTAGCGACATTACTTCCTTGTTTACTTTCTCTTCCTGGTTACTCTGAGAGGGAAACTGATGTGCTGTTCATGCTCCGAGGCTTATCCACAGTCTTCCACTTGGAAACATTGTTCGGGCAACGACGTAAGTGTATATATTTCATGATGAAGATGTTAAAAGGCATAAATAGCGGTAATTGTTAAAAACATATTTCATTTGTAACTTAGAAAGGTCATTTTGTACATGTTAAAAGAGCATTCTTCTGATGGTCATTACTGTTGCTCAAGGTACGTACAAAGATGTAAATTCATATTTTGTATTTCTTTTAACTACAATGAAGATTCAGAGAGTTAAAAAGTCAACTCTACTTGGACTCCTGTGTTCATTGACGAAGGTTTAGCTTGGTGTTTAACCACAGTTGCTACACTGTGCATCACACTGAACGTTTCAACAATAATATTATGAGAAAAAAAAATCCCAAATATGAATTAATATGTTGCAAGTGGGGCCACATGGCAGAGTAGTGGCTAGCACTCTTGCCAAAAAGACCAAGGGTCTTTCTATACTGTAGAGTTTTCATGGTAAAACTGGTCTCTGGTAACCTGGTTTCCTCAGAGGTTGATTGGGCTTTCTAAATTGACTGTAGGTGTGAATGTGAGTACAATTGGTTGTTCATCTCTGTGTCTTGGCCCTGCGATGGAGTGGAGACCTGTCCAGGGCGTACCCCACCTTCTGCCCCAGCATCCACTGTCATGTGGAGAATAAAGTGGTGGACAATGAACGTATGAATGAATGAATGAATGATGCAAGTGATAAAAATTCCAATTTAAATTTAAATTCCATTTAAATTTAAAATTACCTAACAGGAGAGGTGATTTATTTTAATGTGTCCTGGTAACAATCTGATAATAAAATCTTGATAAACTATTTTTACACCAATAATTTAAGGTCTGTTAAAAATGTCTAATAGGTCGGTTTGGAAGGATTCACATTTACTAATGACAAGAGTGACAAGACAACAATATAATTCAACTATGACTGTGGGCTCCATCTGAGACTGGACGGATAGGAATGGGTAAAATTAATATTTCATAATCACAGATCTGTTTATGAGTGTCCACACAAAAGTGACATCAGGGGAAAGGAGAGACACAAAAGCGCATTATTACTGTCCTCTGTGTCCCATTCGATTAAAAGAAGTCATCACACTAGACACTGTGTTGAGCTGAGGATAACCTGTCATTTCATTTTGTTGATTTGCATGCACCCAGGATGCAAATGCATGTTGTGCTTCTAATAAAATTCACCGGAATGGGAGTATGGATTTAGGAGTGATTTAAACACTGACGATGTAAACAGTGATGGTAAAGCTCACTGTTGGGCTTTTTGTTTTGAAAGTGAATATGTGGGGAAAGGGATAAACCTCAGTGCACAAATGCTGTTATTAATCACTGTGCAAGCATTGATTCATTGGTTGTTGAGGCAGTTTGGAAGATGGACTCTATTTACTGCCGAGGTTGTTTGAGGGTTTGGGGAGGCAGCCATCAATCTCCTGGCTATCTCGAAAAGACGGCGCCAATGCACAGGCATCACTTTCAATCACCAAATAGAGACAGCTGGTATGGTAAGCTGATACACAATAGTCTTTTCTTCACTGCTTTCCCTCTTCTCCAACTCAATTTTTGTTCTTCCCTAAGGAAACTAATTATTAATATGTATTATCATAATAATAATATTATTCCCTAAAAATACACACATCGACCTGCCCTCTTGCTCCCTTGCTGTTTGGCACCCTGTGTTCTTAATTAGCATCTTCAATTAACCCATGTTAATTGCCAACCACAGAGAGGTGGAGAAACCTAGCAAGCTGACATGACAGGGAGCCACTCTGTAAATGACTGGTGGTGTGCAGAGGTATGTAGCTATAAAGGAAATTGTGGTGAAAAGAACCTTTAACCTCAAATTGCCAATACCACTTATATGTAAGAGGGCTTGTACAGTACAAATAAACACAGTGAAAGTATCTTTGTCATTTCAAAATACAAATAGGTTCTGTGTAGTTAAACAACAATCACAGTTTAGAAATACATCGCTCCCAACTATATCATCTATTTTAATCTAAGTCAGCGGGGCATGTTAGCTCAGTCAGCCTCTAATGTTCCCTTTTACTCAATATCATCTTGGTTTTAATTTGTGAGACAGGGAGTGTCATCAGTATTGTTGTGTAAAATGTAGAACACTTAATGATAGTGCTTTGTTTGGCTGCTTTGATCAATCTTGATTTTTATTATTGTTTTTTGTCCAAGCAGACTAAATAAACAAGAGAAGATTACTAACCCTATTACTCTTACCTGATGTAAACAAATTATTTTGCAACATGGAGCAAAACATTGAAAGAAAATATGAAAATTAAGCTTGCCTTGTTGGGAGACTGCCTTTTCTGTAGAGTCTCTATGGCACAGTTCATTCTCACGGCAATTCCTGCCTATTAACACTGTCAGCATTGTAGAATAACATCAGGGGAATTCTTCATTCTCCTACACATACAGTCAATTGGAGTCATATGGCATTAGCTGTGCAGAGTGCAGCCTGAATAGTCTGGGGTGAGCTCTTGAGAAGAGAAGGGCCAACAAAGGTCAAGAGTAGCAGGTGATTTCACCATAAAAAATTCTGACTATTTTTTTTTTTTTTTTCACACAGCAAATTTCTCTTCTGCAGATGCTGATGGGTAGTAACATATCTGAGCACCTTATCCAGGTAACAATGTTGAATGAGAAGCTGGTAATTATAGTCCACAATTTCACATCCTGAACGTTTACCCATTCTAGGCTTTAATAGATATATAGTTGAAACTAAAATGAAAGCTATACCTTGGAGAAATGACAGTAGCTACTACTGGCTTTGTACCTGCTTGTGCAAGGTCTAGCATTTTTCAAATTCCTCTGGACACATGACAAGGCTATGTAGAGTGATCCTTTTGCATTGAAATATAAGTGGATACTACATGAGGAGAAGTTTGAAGCAAGTCCAAACTGCACTGAAAAAAACTGTCTTTACAGCAGTTACCTCTCAAAGTCTGTGAGTAATCAGTAATTAACTAGTAAACTCAAGGAAAGTATATTTCTTAAACTTAATCTGCACTAAACTTTTCACACATTTATTTCTTACCCTGAGAAATGTGAGGTCCCGACTGCGGTCGATGCTCGTGATCTCAAGGTTGCCCATTACGACTTCACAGTTCTCATAGTATTTCCTCAGGGTGCGATATTGCTGCTCCAGGTCCGACAGTGTGCTCAGTTTGTTCTCTGTGCCAGCACATACTAGGAAAATAAGAAACAGAGACAGAGACAGAATGAATACAGCTATATTACATATGTATACTGCAGCTGAGAGTGAAACAGTCAAACATATGATTAAGCATCGCCTGTTTCAAAGAATAAGAGGGTCGACAGTTTTACAATTCAAAGAATGCACCGCGCACATCATTCCATAGACACCTGCTTAACTACCCAGGTCATGTAAGGCTGGAGAGCCAATGGACCTCACTGCATCCCAACCCAATGTCACACGACCCTCGGGACCCTCAGGTCAGATGAAAACTTTAGCAGCTTGGTGGGCTGTTCACTTGACAAATGATTAAACAGGGTTATTTCCAACCATCACAAACTTCTTACCTCCAGGATGACACAAACCACATACCCAATCAGCTGTAGCTGCCTGGTGTGGCACGAAGCATAGGCTTTTGTAACAATTCTCTCAAACTCTCGCAAACTCAAGATTGCCTGGGGCTCACTGTGTTTTTTGCGAGTAGACATTCTTCATATACTGTATATGCATAAAACCAATCCAAAAGAATCCAATAAATTCCAGTCAAGCATTTGCAGGCCATTCATACAAATAATACACACTTAACTACAGTACATCAACTGAAGTCCACAAACATACAAAAAGTGCAAAGTAGCTAAGCAACACAGTATTTGATAATTCTCTCCTGTGCAGCAGCCTTACCCAATGTATGACCATTATTTGTTTTCTTTTGTTTTGCCCTTGGTAATATGGAGGGCACCACTAGACACACAAATAATATAATAAAAACCTGCACTAACACGTGTGTTTCCCCATTAATATTCTGAAGTATACACTACGAGTCAAAAGTTTGGACACACCTTATTTTTCCTTTATTTTCATGATTACATTGTAGATTCTTACTGAAGGCATCAAAACTATGAATAAACACATATGGAATTATGTAGTAAACAAAAAAAAGTGAAATAAATCTAAATATGTTTTATATTTTAAATTCCTCAAAGTGCTTTGTTGACAGGCTGCAAACCCTTGGCCTCTCAATGAGCTTCATGATGTAGTCACCTGAAATGGTTTACACTTCACAGGTGTGCCTTGTCAGGGTTCATTTGTTGAATTTCTTGCCTTATTAATGGAGTTGGGACCATCAGTTGGGTTGTGCGGAAGTGAGGTTGGTACCCAGCTGACAGTACCAACCTCACACAGCTGACATGACAACTGTTAGAATTCATATTATGACAAGATCTAATCAGCTTAGTGAAGAGAAACAACAGTTTAAGAACTGAAGGTCAGTCAGTTCGAAAAATTGCAAAAAGTTTGAATGTGACAAAAGTTTGGACACACCTTGTGTGACTGGTAGTGTAAATACTCTTAATTGTGTTCTGCTTATTCCTATAATGCTATTAAAATATTGAAACAGTTAACAAGTCATCTGTGATAAACAATTCAAATCAAAAATTATTTTACAAAAGCAGTGTCAAGATGGTGTATCATTTAAAAATATGTTGATGCATGAATAAATACCAGAAACTGCCATGTAAAACATCTAAAATTCGAATTACAGATCTCTTTCAGCTTCTGCTTTGTCTCTTTTGCATCGGTTTCTGCTTAGGCTTTTTGACACCTTGGGCCATGCAAATGAAGGATAACACAAATGGGAATATGAACATTTGCATTTTTTAAGTATTATAGTGTAATTTAGCTTAATCTGTTGTGCCACTGTAGTTTGACTTCTCCCACCTGCACCCTGACCAGACAGTATAACAGGGATGCCAGGGACTTGTCACAATGTCTCCCACGACCAGTTACCTCTCTCTCTTTGAACACCTCCACCCTGAAAATTCTTTACTAGCACTTTTCATTTGAATTCAATGTTTTTTGCAGACCCTACCATACTGCAGACCATATAATTTTCTTAACTTTTAAAACCTTATCATTTCCCCAGTTCATTCTAAGTATTTGCACTCTATACTCTTGGCAACCTAAAAACTAGGCCAAACTCATTTACCCTTTTTCTCCACACAGGTACTTGGTGGCAAAATCGTTCAATTCCTTTTCCTATTACGTCCTGTCGCTACACCACAGATACATAGTAGAATTCAGCCTCAAGGCAATACAGGCTGAAGAGACAAATTGGATTGTGTCCAAACACCTCCACATCTAAGTAGATATGAGATAAGTAGAATTATTCCAATGTGACCTAGACCATACTTCTATGGCTGTTGGTGATTAGCTAGACTGAATATAGCATAACGTGCTGCTCAGGAATGATATATGACAGACCTGGGTGTTTTCAATAACAGTTAGCGTGGGCTTGAGGGAAGCGGGATGGAGAGTAGAGGGGCTCATAAAGTGAGGATAGGTGTAATAAACTATTATTGCACCCTTGAGGCAGGGTGCTGAGATCAGAGCAAAAGGCCATTGTGGCATGTGATGTGTAGTGAAATTTATTTATTTTTTTATACCTATTTGGTTCCCCAAGCATGCCTTCAGTAAGCCCACTGACTTTTGGAAACTGCCTGGTGCTCTGTGAAGTCTGTATGTGTTTTCCCTGTGTGTGATTTATAATAAAACCCTGAATTCCTATAGCTCCGCATGAGACTGAGACGGTGCTGAGTGCCAAGTGAACCACAACAAAACCATCTGTGCCGTGTGGAGTATATATAGAAGAAGTGTGAAGTGTTGAATGTTTGGCACTATGATCCTTATTGTGATATGTCTGTATGTGTGTGCATGAATGCAGGCTAGGAGTAAATAAAAGTCTCTCGTTCCTGTGCAATCAAATCCATTAGTCTCCGTGCTCAGTATGTTTCATCTGAGCCTGTATATCACGATAAAGGTTTTATAAAGTACATTGTCTGCTCTTCATATCAGTGTGACCTACCTACCCAGAGGAACATGCTATATGACACTGGGTTGTCGACTGTTTATCATAGGGCCTGTGATGCAGGAATAGCTTGCAAGAGCAGCTCAATCTTCATATTGTGTAAAACTTATGGCATAAGAGAGTTTATGTGATCTGTTTGATGGATTTCCCTCCTTTCGACACCTAAAACGCCAATGACATTGACTATACACATATTTATAGTGAATCAATAAATGCATGACTATAGTACACATACAAATATGTGTTTGAGGGCTACTTGTATGTGCGAGTAAATTGGCTACATTATAAGAATTGATGGATTAATGCAATGAATGAGGATTTTTCACAACATAATTAATGAAAACATTATGAGACAATGGGATGAAAATGCACATCTGCCTTAACATATATTGTCTAAATAGAAATCTACATTGATTTTTTTCTGAAATGCTTTCACATAATGAACTTATGATTACCCTTGTTTTATCCTTTATATAACTATTGGACCATAGACAATGAATGTTCAAGACAATCAAATGCATGGATGGATTACATAGGCACTGCACTGCTGTAGTGTCTACTCCTTGCCCCATTCATTTCATACATTCTGTACACAACAACTTCATCTATGGGGCCTTGTGCAATTATTTAACGCCTACAAAGCCGGTAAGTCTCTGAGGTTTATAGGTTCCTGCAAAGGGAAGCCAACAAAAGGTCATCCCAATAACCACCCACTGTCTGAATCAAATAAAGTTGTAAATGCCACTTCCATAAGTAAACACTATCAATAGCTGAGCTTGGTTAAAGTGACTTGAGTAAACAGGAGGACCATGTAGAAGTTGAAACACTGTCTCGTACACATACTGAATTGTCTGTCAGGCACACAGGACAAAGTGTCACATCCGAAGAGATGTCCTTTGTCCCCCTAATGTCTCCCAAATGAGCTTTTGGTGGTTAAGTGTGAGTTACAAGCCACTGCTTCTGATGGTAATCATTGCACAGATTATTGTCCATCTGCTGAGCAGCTTAATATGCATCAGAAACAATAACCAGATGAGTGTTCGTGATGATACCATGGTCCAGTAATGCTAACCTCCTTACTACCCTCTGAGCTGGTCACCTACCAACAATGTTGTTGTTGCCTCCATATGCTGCGTCATAAATTAGCATTCATGCCCTTGCAGATCCACACAGCCTCAACACCTTGGCAGAATTTTTCACTGACAATGACCTAAAGTAGCCACTGTATTTAAAGAAGCTGATTGCATGTATCTGATATAAAATCTCACTGAGACGTGGTTCATGGGCAAGATCTGTGTCTTTTCTGTGCAGCTGAGTCTCACAGCTCTCAGGAGCCATTTTGACATGTTTAAGCAGAAAAAGCATGGGTGTTACATATCATATTAGCGATGGCTCTGTTCAGATCATGCAAATTAGGCCATTGTCATAGTAAACCCGCATGCATAGAAGCTAAATAGACCTCAGCCATCATTAATTTGATGATTACACTTGTAATTTTCCTACTGTGACCTGTCAAAATGGCTCATGTGCAAAGGGCCCATTATTTTCACAAATCAAGCTCAGAAAAAAAGAGCTATTTGTCCAGTACTAAACAGCTAACAATCAAGATGCAAGTGGGAAAAGATTTTTTCCACATTATAAAATGAAAATTTGAGATTCAGTTGGTAAGGATTAATGAAGTCTATGTCACAATTTGATATTGTACTTTAGGTAGTAGTACTGACATTAATAACAGTGAACTTGCCTAAGTGAGAGGTACAGATATTATGTGACAAGGGAAAAACCTGTTTAAAATGAACGTGATAGTACTATTTTAAAATATAGGGGCATTATTAATTCATGTAATCTATAAACATTACCCATTGGGACATGGATGGATTTTTATTCCTTTCTCAACAGTATCTCACATGCACATGCATCTATTTATACCTCACATATATCCTTGTGTTTATGTTTGGTGTGACAGAGTGATAGTGCAGGTGTAAATGATAAAAATCTTAATTGCTCCAACCGAAAATGGAGGGAGGAGTAATACTTTTGAGTGGAAAAAGAAAAACAGAAATAAAGCTTCCATTCACATGACACATTGACCTTGCCCTTTAAACTTTAAAAATGGTTGTTTAAAAAGGTGTAAATGACCAAGTATTTAGATACTAATTCATATTTCTTTCTTTAAAACCCAGTTGTCCAGATGATGTCTAAGAATACTGGAATGAGTCAGTTCAACCGCCACAAAGTAGGAAGGCTGCACTCTGTCCTCTTAATATCTCTCACCACTTCTGTATCTAAAATTGTCTCCCGTCAATAAATGTGCAGCTGACAAAAGATTTAGTGAAAAACCTTTTAGATCTTGCACTGACCAGTCGAAATACCTGTGTGTGGGTGTATATGTGTCTGTTTATGTGTCCTTACTTGTTTAACTTACCTCTTTAGGACCTGATACGGTATAAACGTACCTTGTTAGGACCTTAGAGTGGTCAACCCTGGTCAAAATGGTATCTAGAGTTTCTCTGCTCACCACTCAGCAAGAGAGGAGGCAGTAGGGGGCAATACCTACTATCTGGACCAGCATCTCTTCAAATCTCTTCATGCTACAAAAACCAGAGATAAGCATTGACTGGATGCTCCTTAAAGTAACCGACTATCTGCCATATTTTGTTACAAACAGCAGTCATCATTGGAACCAAAGTCTCGTCCTAATAAGAAAAAACCTCATCTCTGAGGCTACTGTTAAAATAATGTTAATATTACGGTTTTAAATATGAACTGGTTTACTTGATAAAGCTGGCAATAGAAGAACTGGTTGTTTTGCATTGATGGGAAGTTTAGATGCTTTTATCGAGCATCACCTGAGTCCTGTGATAGGACCATGACAATTGTGACACCAGTAAAGTCAAAATAAAGTCAAATCAGTTAACCTTTCAGTTTCAAGGTGGTTGTGAAAAATATTAATGATAGAAGCAGTGAAAGGGTTTAAGTGTTGGAAAAACTTGTACAGAAGTAGAAATCAAGTACTTTATAAATATTGAAAATATATAAACAGCAATTAACTTAGGACATTGTTTCTGAGCATGAGCGCATGACCACCAGCTGCTGATATCCCGCCATTATACCAATTATGCATCAACCACTGGAGGGCAAAATGAAACAGGTTTAGAGAGATGCTGACAATAAGATGCATGCAATTTATGGTGCATTTCAAAAGTAAATAGCACTGAAAGGACCTTCATACTTTTTTTTCCCAGAGCCTTCATTACAGAGTAAGTGGGTGGAGTGCAACTGTACACAAATGTGTGTTGGGTTAAAGAAAGAAAGTGATGAGGAGGTTTGTGAAAAGAGACCAAGACAAATGTGTGTACATCTGCACATTTGACGCTGTATGTGATTGCTATATTTCATGTCAGGGAGGTTTCATTGAGTTTCGTGTTTTCCCCCATCAGATAAAGTTTTCTTCTTTGTTAAGTTTTCACAAGAGGCTATGTGTGTTTCTGCTTAAAGAGATACTTGTCTGTAACACAGTGCACAGTGAAAATGATTATTGATGATGAAAATGATGCTATTAGCAGAAACAGTAGACCCCTGATGATTATACCAATGTTTTAAAATGAAGTATGGAATTACCTAATACTGTTTAGTTGTGATAAGTTGTGTCCTTAAGATGGAATAGACACAAATCAGTACAAAATCATTAATTTAATTGTGGCCTTCAACACAATATTCACATTGATAAACATGTGAGTTCCTTTTCTAATTGTTCACCTATTGGTTAACACTTAATCATTTTTAAGGCACTGCCATCCTCTGTTTATTCAGTGTTTTTTTTTTTTTTTTTTTTTTTTTTTCATTTTCTTATAAAGCAACATCACATTGTACAGAAAAACAGTTGAGAACAAAATGTAAAATGCGATGGCCAAAGGTCAGTCTATTTCTTTCAAGAAACTGTATGGAAATATAAATAGGACAGGCTCATTAATGATAAAATATTTCACATTGGCTTAAGACCATTAATATTTGCTTCTACCTGTCTCTTTTGGTCTCCTGCCAGTTTTGACCCCAATTTTGAAATCTCCCCTCAATTTGATTTTTCATTCACAATTTTGTGCATGACTTCCTTCTTAAGACAACCTCATTCCCCCCACAGTATAATGCACGATCACGTCAGTAGGTCAGATATTTACTAAGGGTGAATATGCAAATTGCTGTTACAGTGAGGATGCATGATGTTCCGTATTACAGTAGCTGGTCTCTTTTGGAACTATTTATCATCACCTGGCATCAAAACGTGATACTCACAGTATATGTTTCAAACTTGTATACAGTAAAAGTCACACAAGTTCAGTTTTCCCAACAACATGCAGAGTCACATTCAGGAAAAACATCCTCTACTTTTGGCCATTAAACAGCTCCACTGGGCAGCAGTGTGCTACACAAACTACAGAGGCTCCACAAGGGCAGTTGTTGAGGAGTGGGAGATTGTTACTCTCAAACTATGCAAGCATTTTTAAGCCTGTCTGGGGATTAGAATTACTGACCTTCCACATGCTCACCTGCTTTTCTTGCCTCTGGGCTTCCACCACCTTGTTTTTCCCTTTTCCATCCCATTCTCTGTCTCTCTGTTATTTTCATTCGGATTTGGGAGTTGGACCCCATTCTAGCCTCCATAGGAGTGAGTGAAATCAGTTTTGATGGTTTTTCTTTTTTTTATGACGCATCTGGGAGGACACTCTATCAATTAAGCCAGCAGGCTATTCAATGTGTTGCCTCATATCCTTCATGCCTCCAGCTCATACCGCTTTTCAGCACCCATGTGTGGTCTTACCCATGAATCTTAATCTCATATCCAAACAGTTGTCATCAATTATCCTGGCTGCTACTGCTAACTCTTCCCCTGCCTCCCATTTTTCCCCATTAAAAAATGCCTTTTTTTCCTCAACGCTGTGATGGAATTGCCTCGCTCACTTGCTTGGGAAATGATTTCTCAGCAGGCTCATAGACCTGGTGCTTTCCACAAGTAGAAACCAGGAATGCACAAATGTGTATCCCTCTGTTTACTGTGTATGTGCCTTCCATAATATAATTTTTTTTGTATGAGCATAATTGTGTAGTGGGTAGCTATTAAAAGATTATCCCTGCAATCTTCCTTGCAATATTTGGGAGCGGACAGTTCAGCAGGTAGGAAAGAGCAGTCTCTATAGCATAAATACAGAAAATAAAGAACACATTAAATTCAAAATTTAATTTTAGAACTACACTACAGCCATACTGACTGACATACGGGTATCCAATGATCCATGTAATATTGATAATGAATGCAGAGTAAAACCCTGTGATGTGTAAATCTGTTTTCCTTCCCTGAAGAGCACATAGAATATTTAGCCTTTTTTTTCATCCTGCAAAATGCAATGAAGAATGTACATGAGCAAAGCCAAACTCAAAAAATGCACAGCTCAGAAAAACATTGTTTGTAACCACAAGTGGGAGAGAAAACACATCTGATACAGGGAAGAATGAGAGAAACTGCAATGTCACTTGTCTGCAACTTACAATGGTGCTTATACATGCTACCTCAGCATTTCTCTAACACATACAACAAAGCCCAGGTTCGAAATAAGGACAATCAAAAGGAAAAAAGTGATTTAAGGAAGGTGCCTTTAGAAGAGGCGTCATGTTCTCTTTTATGAGAACATGACATGGTATTGTATCCACACTAGGGATGTCACTTTTTTAATCCCAAATGCCTGATTAAATTTGGAAAAAAAAAAAAAAAAAAAAAAAAAACAATTGGACTTAAATATACAGCCTAGAAGCCCTTCACACTATCCAAAATAATTACAGCAGGCCAGCAGAGGGTGCAGTGAGCAGCACAGCTTGGCTTTACACCCACTTTGAATCCATCAGAAAAGGACAATGATGTTATGTTGTTCTCAGAACAGGGTTAACTTCTTATCTGACTATGCCCACTTGCACAGCCTATCACATGATTTGTCATTCAAGAGCCTGAATGCTACATCCATTAGCCATGTGTGAAGTGGTCAGCATAGTAAGATAATTTATTCCATTAAACCACATGGACATACTGACAAGCAGATAAACTGAATATTTATGTGTGACGCATTTAGAATCCAATGCTGGAGGTATTCCTGTGAGCATTAGTGTTGCTCGCTGATAATAATAGTAATACTTCATTTTATTAATGGGAGCCTTTCAGGATATTCACGGACACCTTCCCTCACTGTGACCTTTGTTGTCTTTGATAAAATAATTTTGAGTTTATAATGGGATCTTAAATTTTTTGTTTTGTTAAAGTTTGAAATGTTATATTCCAGCCAATGACACATATCAAGCTACATCAAATTACCAGTTGGTTCGAACTTCTCTGTTAGATGTATCTCAGCAACACTTGTTAAGAACTCGAAAGCCTTAAGACCATTTGTTTCAAAGGAGGCCTCATATGTTAAAAGGGCTTCACTGTAAATGCATGTGTTGGTATCATATTATTTGTATTTCTTAAAATACAGCTTTTTTTTCTGTATATCTTTTTCCTGGTTTTGAAAAGTGTAAATCTGATGTTTACACAACATTTAGAGCATGAGGACAAACGTTCAGTCCCTTCATGTACAGGTTCAATGGTACTTAGAGACTTAATACCCGGCAGTGCAGCCAACTGTAACCTCTGCAAATGATCTCCCTAAGTAGAACAACTCTATCTGCAATTACATAAAGTAAAAATACTCAGTCACATACCTCCAAGGAAAATGAACAAAATTAAATCATTAATAAGTAGTTGATGTGTTGATTGTGATGTGATGAGTTGACACTATTATGTTCTTAACTGAGCTTCTGCGATTTCAACAAATTATGGTTGCAAAGACTATAATCCCATTACAAAAAACTCTGACACTTTACACAGAATTCTTATTATATATATTTTTTTTTAATCTATACATCAATGAAATGAGAGCACTTAAACTTTACATATATACATACATATACAGTATCAGTTTTGATAAGTTTATTTTCTAATTTTTATATTTAAATGTGCTCTTGGGCTCCCCTGTGGGCGGTTAACGGTATTGTTTGTTACAACTGCCTTAATACGTATGTCACTGTGATGTTTGCATTTGTTGACAAGCCAACATTAACAGTGAACTATGGAGCAGGACTTGTACAAAAAACATCTCTTCAGACCAGCAGACTATGTTATAGCATTTTATTCAAATATGACAAAAATTGTTTTATTTTTCAAGATAAAAAAGACAAAAATGGCTTATATGACCTATTGCTCATTGTATGCATATTAGTTACAAAACTTCAAGGTTGCATTTTGTTCTGGATGGGAATATTGTTTGAATCACTTGATTTATGATTTATGATGATGAGATGGACAAGACTGAGATTACTTTCAATAACATGACCTGACACACAGCAAGTTCAAAAGCACAATTGAAAACTTTCTGGTCCATGTCATCTGGAAGTTAAATTATATGGGGAAAGGTCAAAGATCGGGGAACCAGCAAGTCTGGATATAACTTACATACAAACATCCAAATGTGTCTCTGACGTCTACTGCGTGTTTGGACTAGAGATAATGTTATTGCCTAAACAAGTTGAAGATAAACTAAGCTGTTGTCCAAGACTTTTTGATGACGTTCATGTTTGATTAGGGAAGTATGCCAGGGACATGATAAACAACATTGGCTGTTTATCAGAACGTTCCAGGACATTGCACATGCAATATGTTTTGTAGACACACACACTAACTTACGTATCAGCCTGTATTAAATGATGGGTTTGAGCTGAGAGGCTTTCTGAACTGATGCTCCATTGTTGTGTCATGTAAAATCCAAATACAGCTTGTTGCCTCGCCAAGGCTGAAAAACTCCACATCTGCTTTCATCGTCCCCATTTTCACCACAACAACCACATGCGTATTAGACATCCATGTTACTAAGCTTCTTTATTGCTGTGCTCACCCAGAGTGGAGCTGCTTGTGATCACGTTGTCCTTGTCACCTTGCATTCCACTTAATTTGCAGCAGGACCACCCTTTTCATCACGCCCCCAGATCGATTATAATTTGTTTTAAAGCTTAGTGGATGAATGTAAATAGCCAGGTGCTGACACTTAAAAAAGATATAAGCTAATACACAGGGAGGCCATGCAATCAGCTGGTAGCAGATAGTGAATTTGGGGTTGCCTGTAATCTATGTTCTTATTAAAGGAGAGAGCAAATACATCTTGTAATAAGATATCAGACTCAGCCATAAATTAGGCAGCACAAAGCTGCAGTGGCCAGGCAAAATGGAGTGAACAGTCTCTGTGTGCATTTGTAGTAAGCAGTGTTTGCAATGCATTTGCATGTTTGTAGAATAGAGATGAGAAAAAAGTGGATAGAGTAAAAAATAAGGTTAAAAAAAACCCTTTTAAAAGAACCCTCTCACTCACCCACTTACTCATTCACCTAAATATGAAATTGAGGTTTTATGTTTACCACAGAAGTGCGACAAAAAATGCAAAAGTAGGAAGTGAAAAGGAAGTTAAACTTCTGGTTCATCTTGACTAGTCATTCACACCGGTGGAGTAAGCAAAGCTCTCGTTCCAACAAATGGAGATTCACTACTACTGCAAAACAAACTGTGCCAACTTGTGATTGCAACATGTCAAAACAGTCAATTAGCAAAGCTGCAGCAGCATCCTTAGGCCATGTTCATATTGAATGTGTGTGCAGTATCAGCAGTGCTGATCTTCTGCGTCCCTCACACGTCTGTCACTCACATTGGCTTCACCTGCTCTCAGTGCAGGCTGTGGAGCTTTTGCTATGTTTTAAAAGGAATTTGCCTTTGAAAACCATAAAATACACTTTGAAATATTCTAAGTTCTACTCAACTAAATGCCAGAACTTTTCAGTACGAGGCTGCTCGTCCATCTGTGCAACGCATGTTAAAATAAAAAGAATTATAAAGATTGGTGCTCATACTTTGAAACAGGAACAGGGTGTGCTCTGTTTGTGACAGACGAGACACACTGTACACAGACACGGAAACTGTGAAGCCAAATCATTTTCATTGTGTATTTTTCATTCATTCTATCACAGGACAAATAGACGAGGGGTCTCATGTGATAACATGAAAACAGAGACATGCCACAGCCATAAGGCGTCACATACGCATCCCATATGAAACTGGTTTTAGAGTTCAGTGGCTGCATTTGCATAGTTTTAACCTCTTCTGCTGTGATACGACTGCTGTCGACACTATTCCAGTGTTGGAATGGGGAACATGGGCAATTCTGCTGACCCAGATTTAGTTACAAAACTTCAAGGTTGCATTTTGTTCTGGATGGGAAGAAAGAACTTTTGAAAATAATGAAGACGGCACTCACATTTGATTCCTAATTCATCACTCATACACACATAGCTCACAGCTCAACAAGCAAAAATAACAGCTCCACCTTTTCATCAGTAGAAGCAGAGTCCCCAATCCCTGGATTTAATCTTCACTATTGCTGTTTATTGTTTATAGTATTTTTTGCAACTAAGA
The DNA here is from genome assembly GCA_016785285.1 of Brachirus orientalis. Taxonomy (NCBI): domain Eukaryota; kingdom Metazoa; phylum Chordata; class Actinopteri; order Pleuronectiformes; family Soleidae; genus Brachirus; species Brachirus orientalis. Next base: position 5,999,898 of record JAFBJR010019384.1, on the reverse strand, counting down.
AACACACAGGTAATAGAAAATGTGGTCTCTGTATTGTGTGGTGTGTGTAAATAGTCATATAATGTATGTTTTTTATTGGCAGATATCACCTCCAATAAGCATAAACATTAAAAAGTGAATTTGGGTGATGACTAGTTCCATTTTATATATTGTATTAAACTAAGAGTGGACGTATGTGTGTGTGTGTGTGTCTGTACCTGGTATTCCATATGTTGTGGGGACCTAAATCTGTCACATTATGGGGATTCGTCTTCCTTATATGGGGACAAAAATCAAGTACCCATAATATAGATTATATTTTAAGGTGAAGACATGTTTTAAAGTCAGACTGAGGCTAGGGTCTGGGTTAGGATAAGGAGTAATTATGTTTTGTAGTAAATTATGGTTATGGTTAGGGTAAGTCTCGAGATAATGAACGCAAGTCAAAGCAATGTCCTACAAAGTCATAAAACCCAACACACAGTCACTGTGGTTATGCATGAAATCAAGAGGAAAAACATAAAAATGTATGTTTATACATAATGTTTAATTTGTGAGAATGTTTTTTCCTCAGTTAAATGTAAATGTAGTTAACTTACGCATTTGGTAAGTTGTAATTGTGTTCACACTGTGATAATTTCTATTTGTAAAGAGATTTTTATGTTTTTTTTGCTGTTGTTATGTTGGCACTGGCAAACAAGTGCCAAGGTGGAACTGTTATTTTTGCATATATATATATATATACTGTATATAGAAACATAATTTTGAAGAGGCAGTGTTAATTTACCAAAAGGCTGAAATGGACTGAAAAGAGGCTAATACGCACATAGAGCCTGTTTCTTTCTTCATTCCGATCTTATCCCCTGGTTTGACAACAAACCAGTCTCAGCCTGCTTGTCTTACTATGCATAATTTCCTGTCATGATTATACCTCTTGTTTTATAATATCCTGTTGACATAACTTTGTTCATTATTGTGTGGAAAAGTGTCACTGTTTATTCGTCAAAAAAGATTACATCAAAAATGCTGTATCCAAGTCTATTTCAAAGTTTGGTTTAAGTGTCCAACTAAGAACAAACTGTGGCAAAATATTATCCTGCCAATTAACAGATCTGAATACACCATTCAAGAACGTGTCCAAAATCATGGGATTGCAGGATGTTTTGTACATGATGTTCATTTTCATGATTAAATACTTACTGGCACATCATCTATAGCATGCTATACACTGTCTCACACTGGTCACACATGAATAATTACAGATGTCCATTTATATTAAAACATCTTTAAGATATGCTTTTTAGATCAGGTAAATATTACACAGTTAGTAAGTAAAATGTATAATCTGCAGTAAAATGTATAATCTGCATTTAAAATGTGTACACCATAGACTCTTGTTATAAAGTGATCATGTGGAGTTCATCCTTCACAATACAAGAGTGGAAGAGTGGCAGAAAACTGAGTGAAATGTAAATGAAAATAAAATGATATTTTGATTCATTTACCAAACTTTGTTCATATCCCTTGGAAATGTCAGGTTTACCAATTCAAAATAATATTCAATAGAAAATTTGGACATTACAATCCGTAACAGAAGAGTGTAACTTATAGATATGACAGTAAAAATTGACAGAAAGGTTATATTATGTACAAATTTGCTCTTGTTGTAATTTATATTTTTTGATTAGGTTATATAGTTTTAATTGAAGGAAAACCTCAAGTGTAACACACGTGTGGGCTGATTTGGCACATCTTATGGATACAGCACATCTGAAAACCTTCAGATACTCTTACTGTTTTCACTATGGTAGGACTTTGTGGTTATTGTATAGATACAGATCACCATGTAATCAGACTAGGAGGAGGGGTGAACATGATGTTTTGTTTTGTTTTTTTTTTGTTTTTTTTGGAGCCCTGAAACAACAAGCTCCTGCAGCATAAACATCATCCTCCAGTGAACCCGAACAAACAGCCCACTTCTTTGGCTTTTGTACAATTTTATGTATTTTTTACCGCTAATGGGTAGATGCATCTTTGTTAGAATGTGTACATGTGGGAAGCTTTTCGGTTATTTATTAATTGCGCTCTGGTGGTCTGTTGTGTAATTGTTTCTTCCATCACACTGGAAGTGGCTGGCCAGAGGAGCTTAGTATTAATTTTCCTCGGCCACAGCCAAGGGATTAGGTGTGCTTTCCCTTGGCACGGCTGTTTGGCAGCCACAATTATCTTCAGTGACTTACAAGGCTTATTGAACATTAGCATGCAATTATCTTTGATGGTCTAACTTTCCTGCTGGCTGACAACACCCATGATTCCCTATTTGGATTTTTCTAAGGGGATGATATGAATATCAAGGTGCAAGGAAAGCAGAGGAAATAAAAATGTCATCTACGTGAAATGGACTCTCAATAAAGCTGGTGACACCCTAAAACATGTTTAAATCCTGATTGATTTTGAAATGCTCTGCGTCATTCACCATACACGTCTATGAATTTCACAGACTGTTTTGCCTCACACTTGTCGATATTCTCAAAGCATATGCCCACTGTGTGCAAGGAGTTATCGCCAGTCGAGCCAGACACCTGAGTGTCATACAAACGTTCATTATTATATAAAATTTTTGAAATAGGCACCAAAGCCACTTTAATCAACACCCTCCCAGTAAGAGGAGAGGAAGAAGGAGAAGTGGGTTAACAACATAATGTATTTCCTATACAGAAGGGGAGGAGAAAACAAACATAATAATACATTATAATACATTCCTAAAATTTAAAAGATTCACAATTGCAATACAGGTTGTACAATATATGTAGGTTATCTAGATACATTGATAAAGACTAACAAATAAACACACAGCCTCATCCTCATGTAAAAAAAAAATCTGTGGTGCTCAGTGTACAATTTAATTTTTTCAATAGGCCCTTTAGGTAGCATAATATTCATTATTTATGACAAACCTGTCAACAAACAGCTTACGGCCAGATGTACACCTTCGCATGCTCAGTTTTATTATAGATTTTATTTGCATTAGTGACACTGGTAAGTTTTTCCTGCAGACTTCTGATGACATCAACGATTACTGTGAAAATGGTTTCATATTATTTATGTATTATTTATAATTCAAGACAGATAAACAGCCACAGCTGTGTGTAACCACCATAAATACAGACAGCAACCTGCAGATGTGACACAATATGTAAAATTGCCCCATATAGCATATAGTAAATAAACATTACTAAACCACTTCAGTTTTCCAACACCTGTATCCTCTGCACACCACAATGCCGTGCTAATTCCACACTGGTTTTGGAAAGTGTTTTGTCAGAGCTGGAGTCAGTTGTCTTTCTTCTTGATTATTTCAAATTCCCCAGATGGCACAAACTAGAGGCAACTCGATTACACAACTCTACTCCACTTTGGACCGTGTAATTCCATTGCACCTCTCCTCCTCTTTGTTTCTTACCCTTTTTCTAATACCCATTTCCTCTGATTGCCTTTTGCTCACTCCCCATGTCAAGTCACCTCAGTGAGAGTAAGTGAGGGAGAAGATCCATTCTCCCCCTCATCAGCATTCAATATGTTTGCCAATTGTAAGAAATGAAGAGGAGACAACTCTATTGATGATTGAAGAGCTGTTGTCACAACTGATTTTCTCTTTATATCTTGCTCACCTGGGGCCCCGTGATAACATTGGTATTGATTCTAACTAGGTTGTGTTAGCTGATTCAATAAAGGCAGAAGTGTAGCTGGAATCAAATGCAATTACATTAACGTACTGCTTTTACTGTTGTGGCAGTCATGGTGGGGATAGCGGATGTTAAGATACCTTAAACTAAGTGATTGATTGATTTGTGTGAGAGTAAAAGACTGCAGAGCTGGGTATTAAGGCTAAGGCACTTTTTTGCAGTTTATCTATTGGATATATATGCATCCTCTTATTCAATAATCACAGACACACATTCGGGGAACCTGCAAAAGTCCCTAATCAATGACCACTTGCTGCAAAAACCCATGCTAATATTTACTGTGTAAAAAAATGAGGAAAAACAAACAGTGACACATCGAAACAAAATGAAAAATCAAAAAATAAATTCAAATTCAGGAAAAAAAGTAACAGTGAAAATCAAAAGCAAACAACTGCATAAACACTGCCACAACAAATATTTCACATAACCGAGATTGAGGCCAAACCACCGCACTGATGGGTCCGCTCACCTCAGTGGTCTCTCCCTGAATGAATGACATATACCTGTAGCACCTCTTTTATGGAGCTTGACCTCCCTGCCCCCAGTGGAACATACCACTTTAACAGGTAAATTTAGGGTGGAAAGTTATATATGCAACCTGAGTTCTAATAAATCAAACACAACAATATCAATACCACAGTAAATGCTCTCATCCCACACACACCCCATAAACTAAAATCACATTAAACACAAACACAAAGACCAATTTAGACCAAATGGCTGCTTAGCGTAGACTGTACAGCAAAAGACGCTGAACCAGGCCACTCTGCCTGGAATGAAAATAAGTTTGTTTTTCCCTGTTTGCTAATATAAGAAATAACCCAGCGATGCCTGTCGCCTACAGTATATCATTCCACAGTGCACACGACTGTTTTCCCACCCTCTATCAAAACTGCAATAGTCAAACCCCTTTTGAAAAGAAACAATTTAGATCCAACACTTTTTAATAATTACAGACCTGTATCAAACCTGCCATTTTTAAGTAAGTTTTTAGAAGAGTTTGTTTTTTTTATTTAGTTAAATATTTTTTAGTGCTCATAATATCTTTCAAAAATATCAATTTGGTTTCAGGGCAAAACATAGTACAGAGACGACATTAATTAAAGTTTTAAATGACCTGAGATGTAACATTTATATGTAAAAAAAACTTGTTTTTGTTTACTCGACCTAAGTGCAGCATTTGATACTGTCAACCATGCAATTCTTCTGCACAGACTTCATACCATGATTGGCCTTTCTGTACTGTTTTTAAATGGTTTAAATCTTGTCTTACTGGCAGAGAATAAGTATGGATGAATGTTCTTCTGAGGGCCATGAACTGTGGTGTCCCCCACAGCTCAATTTAAGGTCCTACCATTTTTAATATTTATATGCTGCCCCTAAGAAGCGTCATCAGGAGACACGGCATTAATTTCCACAGTTATGCTGATAACACGCAGATTCATACTGCCATCTCTCCTGATGACGCAGAGCCAATTGATGCCCTTGTTGAATGTTTTAGATATAAAATCATGGATGGCAAGTAACTTTCTACAGCTCAGTCCTGTTTATTGTAACACGTCTGAGCAGGTGAAAAACCTTGGTATTATTTTAGATTCCAACCTAAATTTTAATGCCTACATCAGAAGTATCACAAAGAGTGCTTTTTATCATCTTAAGAATAATGCCAGAGTGCAACCATTTTCATCTCAAGCCAACACAGAGACACTAATGCATGCTTTTATCACTTGTAGAATAGATTATTGCAACACTCTGCAAGAATTCAGTCGCACGGGTGTTGACAAGGACCAGAAAGAGAGCTCACATTACGTCTATTTAAACTCTGCATTGGCTACCTGTCTGCCTCAGAATCAATTTTAAGATCCTTTTAATGTTTTTTAAAGCTCTTAATGGCCTTGGTCCTACCTATTTATCGGATTTGTTTTTAGCTTATGAGCTCTTATAGGCCTATGAGCCTAGAACACTCAGGTCTTCAGGCAGTGGCCTTTTAATCATTCCAAAAGTTAGAACTGAGACCTATGCTCAAGCCTCTTTTTATCATTATGGTCCACGTCTTTGGGACAGCCTGCCTGAGGACCTGAGGGTAGCAGAGAGTGTGGCCATTTTTAAAAGCAAACTCAAGACCTACCTTTTTAGTATGTCTTTTAACTGAATTTTTTTATTTATAACACCCTTTATTTATCATTCACACTTATTGTATTTAAGTAACTGTTCTTATTTATTTTATTTCTATCATTTTATGCTATTTTGATCATTTTATCCTTGTATGACCCACTTCTTTTTTTTTTTTTCTTTTGTCTTCTTCTGCCTATTTTCCAGTGTTTCCTCACTGCAAATTGATGAGGGATCATGTTTCCTCACTTGACATGAGCATGTATGTGTGTGAATGCACATATATGACTCTCTATGTTAATGTTTATGTGTATGTGGGTGTGTGTGCTGGGGGGTTGTTCTTTGTCTGGTTTTATGATGTAAAGCACTTTGTGCTACCTTCATTATCTATAAAAGGAGTTTAGAAATAAAGTTTGACTGGTGTAAAGTTTAAAAATAACAACACTACTTGTGCATGCACTCACCCCACACATTAACAATGCAATTTAATACTCACATGACAACGATATAGTGGGGGACATTCAGGTCGGCACAGGCAGACAACAGCTGGTCAATATTCATATTCAAAAGAGACAAATACATTTATTCAAACATATATTCTCTATAAGCTAGTCTGTGTTTACGCATTGCCTCAAGGCAAGACAAAAAAGACAGACGGGCACACAGAGACAAATGGACTGATATTAAAAGACAGACTAGCACTTGAACAGGTTTTTAGTCCCAGGTGAGTGATGTGATATTGATCTCAAGGGGAGACTTAACAGGACTAAATCTTAAAGTTATTGCATTTCTAGTCCCATCCTTTATCCTCTGTAGCCAGTCATATCTATAGGAACTTACATAGTTTCATCATTCTACATTTGATGATATTTGTGATGCTTCCCTGATAATGTTGTGGTCACTTGTCAACCAAAAGAGCAAATGTGCTTCAAGATTAGGTACAAAATTTAGCCTAGATTAACTGAGTGATTAACAGAACTAATCATACTTAAATCGTAACAGCAAATTTCTGCAACTGAAGATATTTTTCCATTCCCCACACATTAATGTTCAAGTACTGGATCACTATACTTTACCTATTAACTGATGAAATGAAGAGAAGGGTTGAAACCTGCTCCAAAGTTGGGAAGTTTGTCACAAATGTAGCTGTCAGGTGCATAGAATAAGCACAAAAAAAGCAAAACTGATCAGGCAAACTGTGCAAGAAAAACAGAAACACGGCCTGCTGAAAGACAAAGAGCTAGTTGAGCTACAAATGCACGTACATGTTATGCTTCCTGACACATAATTTGATTTTAATGATCAAGTCACAAAGAATGAAGCTCAAAGACCCTGTTTCCGTCAGCGTCCATCTGCAGAGCTGGGCTAATCAAGTGCTTGGCACATAGCACCTGGGGAGAGAGAGGAGGACGTGCACATTTACTCTAAACTGTGCATCAGAACAGCATTGTTGTCTCCTATGAAGTAATGCATGTAATATGTAAAATTAATTACACATGACACAAACCATAATTTCAGTATGAACTATTTTGAAGTATAAATTTCCCCCAATAATTAGGTCTCTGCATCAGTGAGTGCATTCGTTATTTTGTTGTAAAAGAATTCCATATTTAAGAAGCGAAATGAGGACTTTTTTTAACGAGAGTTGCAGCATTCAAGGTCAGCACAGAAACAATCTGAATGATTTTGATGATCCTGACTATTCTTCATGTATAGATTAGGTAAGTATCATTAGTATTAGGCTAAAACATATTTATTTTAGACTGCAATATCTAAAAACACTGCTGTGTATCAGTACAACTTCACAGATTCAATGTGTGGGTATGACACATTAGCCATTTACCTGGGAATGACAAGTACACAACAGAGCAATACTCTGAGTTGTAGTTCTTGATATGAACACAGACTTGTAAAATGCAGCTCATTTCCACTATTGTTTGGACTAGATTACTAGCATCATGGAAAGGGGGACCAGGTGAGCTGAATTCTCCCCAGGCTGAAGCAACTAATTAAATGAGATTGATGAAGAAACAGTTGAGAGAGGAAGTGGAGCCAAACTACTGAGACAAATCAGCCAAATCATCCCAGGCAAGCTGTCAGAGGCTTGGTAGTACTTTGTGGAGAGTAAAACCGATGCCCCTTTTAATATTTTTTCACAGGAAAAAATTCAATGTGTGCGTAGGTGTGGTGGCATGGGAATATCAGCTCAGACTGGGAGAGCAAGACTTACTCCTCACATACCTAAGTTAATGTATACATGTACACACATGCATCAGCTAACAGACACAGTCTGATCTCATTCACTTTTCACACAGTCTCTCTCGTACACATACGCACATTTGCGTTGTTTCTCCCTGACTCACACACAACCACAGATGTTATGCACACAAATCTAAATACGATGCTTAAGTACTGTGTGCATTCACCCGAGGAGACAGCATTTCTGAGCATCAAGTGAGTGCCGTACATCGTGCAGATTTTTGAATGCTCACATGTCTCACACAAATGACGTAGCAAGACAATTGACTAGCTTGGAAGTCATTTTTACCTAAAGAGGAGTTGCATGACCCGGGATGCCCTGTTGAAGCACATCCACATCTTATCTGCCCATTAAAATACTGTGGAAAATATGCTTCAATAATTCTGCTGTGGACAAATTAGGATAATTTCTAAGGCCCAGCATGTTTACCAAAACACATTTCTTCTGTAACAATAAAAAAAAACATCTTAAAGTTAAACTACATGGTAAACTTGTAAAGTGCACTCAATTACTTAAAAATCTGTGCAGGAAAATTCAGATGTGTCTGTAGATGGAATTATTTTAGTGAAGTGGAACTAAATAATATTACAGAGGACAAAAGGACACTGTGTGACAGATGTAGGGATTTTAAAGCTGGAGATGAAGTGAGATTGTCCTGTATATTTTACATGCATCAATCAGAGGTGGCGGAGTGTAGCAGTGGCTGTGGTGTTTGATTATGTGGCTCTTTTGAGCAAAATTGTCATGTTGCTTTCCCATTTAGATAGCATCTCCTCGGGGGGAAATACTTGTTTGTGTGTCTGCCACATATACTCACGGCATGGCAACCTTAATCTCATCAAAGAGATGGGCAAAGAGAAAAGAGAAAGTGCAAGGGTTATGTTGCAAGTGTAGATATGTGTCTGTGGCGTGTTCACACTCTTTTTTTTCCCCCCTGTCCTTGTGTGAGCTCATGCATACCCTTTTGTGTGTTTGCTTACAATATGACTGTGATTGTATGAACCGTGAAAATTTAATGAAACCAACTGGTAGTGAATGCTTGCAATACATCACGTTTCCATCCGGGCACAGCTTTGACAAAGCCAGTTACCTCATTTTTGAGTCCGTGTTATAAAGTTCAGGTACACGCCACAAAAAGTATTGACCTTTCTGCCCGAATGCTGTCAGAATTGATAATCAAGGAATTAAGTGAATTAGAGACTAGCAAGGGCATTTAGAGAGAGTGAGGGATGGATATGTGAGAGGGACTGTAATGAAGTCAATGGCGCGAGAGTAATGCCCCATCACCCGGCACCGATAGCACCTCCACCATGCACACCTCCCCACTCCTCCCATCCTGCTGCAATACCTCTGGGCATCAGGGCAGAAGATATTAAAAAACTGTGGCACATCCTTTTCAAGGACTATTAGATATTTCTCCCCTTTTGTCTCCTTATTTACAGATTGCCTCATACTCCGCTGAGACGACTCAGGAGCAATGTACTGCAAGCTAACATCCAAATCTCATCCTTGTTTACTACAGTGACGCCTGGCATTTCCTTCTGTTTTTAACACAAAACAAAACAAAATGTTCTTGCCTTTTCCAGCTAGTGTTGAGCTCACATTAAAGCCTGTGAGTTGGCAGCAGCCTCTGACAGCCGTATGCCACTTGATGATAGTAAGTGAAAAAAAACTGAGGAAAAAAAAAAAAAAAAAGATGACGCACTGCTTTAGAGCATGAGCTCTGTGAGCAATACACCTTCCCATTAATGCCCATTTGCAGTGTCTTTACATAGGCCAGACTTGACACAGCTCTCACAAGTGTCAGAGTATGTACTGTATAGGTGAAATTAACACTTGGAGAGATCAAATGAGCAGGTGCATTTTGACGATAATGGAGGATGGAAAATAATGCATCTCAATTTTCCTCTCATGTTTCCTCCTCCGTCTGTTTTTGAAACAAAATCTAATTTCAAACTTGGCGACATGACACCATTGATGCATAACATACATCTGTTCTTACCTCACAGATGTTTATGTTCTGTTTCAGGCTTCGTCACACAAAACAGAGCTTACTCCGCAAACGTGTTCAATATAAGTTCCATAATGTTGTAAGCCGATTCTCAGGAGAACTATTCATGAGTTGAGAGACTTGCATTGCATTGTGAGTCTGTTTTTGCTGAGCACATGGTGCTTTGTGTGTGTGTGTGTGTGTGTACATATATATATATGTACACACACACAACATCTTGACAATATTCCGTGTCCATACCATTTTTGAAAACAATGTGACTGGCTACCTCAGGCAAACATCACTGTTCATCTGCCTTATAACATAGTGAGCAAAGGGCATTAGTGAGACCAACAAATGTGAACAGACCTCCAGAAACTGCAGGGTGACTGCCTAACTGATTTAATCTCATCTGTTCCATGGTTAGGCATGTTGATTTTCTCTGTGTCCTCAGTCAGTTCCAAGCAAATAAAAGTTGCAGTACATTTGCAGCCTTGAAAGAAAACCCAGCTGACTGTATACACAGTCTCTTTCTTTTTTTCTTGTTTTCAGACCCACTAATACCAGTAAGCTGTCAGCCAACGATGGAGAGAAGTTCTATAGTCAGTGTCTGCAGAAGTTACCGAAAGTGTTTAGGGAAGAAATATAGAATTTAATGAAGGATGTGCTCAGAGGGATGTAGCAATGCTCCACTTTTGGCCCCACACTTTTTTTTATTTTAGACCATTTTGATTCCCTCAGAACTAACACATAAAACTACTAAAAGTCAATGTAAATGTTTTCACTCTATATAAGAAACTTTAATTGCTACCTTAAAAGTACTGGGTGTACTTGAGCTGGCTTATACTTTAGTGACAGTTGCAAGTGACACTCCATGCATAGAGTCAATTCTACTTGGAGCAAAAAATACGCATAATGTTTTTCTTCTTGAAAGATGGGAATGTTTGTGGTTTACATATTATTGGTTTACAGTAGGAAGATACGCTGAGCTTTTGGTTGGAGGTTTTTAACTTTTGGTCCAACAACCTGAAATTCTGTGGACAAGTTGATCTGGCTCAGAATGTCACAACAATGCACCAGGCAGCCTCATCAAGGTCAGTCTAAGCAAATCTGAAAAAAATAGATGAAAGGGTGTCCTTGTACTTTGGTCTAAGAATCACAGCTTCTCCATTATCTTTGGGAGATTTTATTTCATAATCACTTGAAAGGTTGCTTTGGTACTTTTAACCATTAAAAGTGGACCTTCTGGAGCCAGAGGAAGCGGCCCAGCGTGTTGGAAAGGGGCTTGGAAGAGGAGGGAGCACACCGCCTGTCAAGCAACCTTCTGTCCCCACCAAACAAGTAAAATAAAATCACTTTCCCTAATTTATGTTTGATTATATTCACTCAACAATCTTTGAATGTTTTACAGAAATCCAAATGCGTCCCATGGAGTTGGAAGAAAAAAGGAGACAATGTGGTGACGAATGAGTCAGCTTCCCCTCCATGTCCTCGCTCTCCATCTCTTTTACTTCCCCTCTCTCTTTCTCTCTCTCTCTCTCTCTCTCTCCCCATCTCTCCATCTAATTAGATTTGTCTGTAACCTTACTGTTCCTGCCCTGCTTTCAGTTTTCTTTGTCGAGCAGCAGCACTTGATCCCGTGTACCACAGCTCACTTTGCAAATGGGATTTCAACCAACCTCGGGGAGTTTTTTTTTCTTTTCTTTCTAAAACAAGCTTACTCTAACACAGTGGAAACCAACATGGGGTGGGAAGCAGGCTGTTTGAGGAGTGCAGAGAGGCTTTCATAGTGTTGGTGTTGAAAAATATATAAGTAAAGAAAAATACACACTATGTTTCCATTATGACTGGTCTCTTTAGAGAACTTGTGTAACTGCTGGGAGTAAAGGGCAAATCTGTCAATGAATCCCCGTTTGGTTCTTCTTTTCCACTGCCTCTGAAGGCCTACTCCTTCATCTTTCTGACTGATGTATTTTTAAGCAAAGTCCAAACCCAACATGAAAATGAGCAGGCGTCTGCTTTCTGTTCAGAGAGAGAGTTCCTGTATTTCTTGAGATGGATGGGTGTATAGCCCCTAAGGTCTTACACACCGTCTTCTACTGCTACCTAAATATCTTAGTTGTGTTCCCATTTCCTATATTCATTTCCCTCTACTGCCATTTAAAGGGAGAGACATGGTGAGGACATGATTGCATGATTAACTGGACCTAGTCTGTTTCTTTGTTGTTGTTGTTTAAAGTGAAATATACACAAACAAGACATTATCCAGTGGATTCCCATTCATCGTCATTGTAATGGTGTAGTCTCCTGTCTTTAATGATCAAAGTTTAGAGATTTAATTGTTGATAATGAAACTGATTTGTGTTTTAGCTTTAAGGTTTTTATCTGAACAAATAGGTTCACTCTATCCTCTTTCTTAGTGGGCAGTTTTATTATTATGATTATTTTGTTTATTTGTTTGTTTTTGGGATGCATCTTTACTAAATGATTTCCATTGTCAGACAGTTTACCTAAGTGTATCACCAGCATATTTATTGATATTTCAGCTTAGATAGACAACAAATATTGGGAAATGAAAACCTTTATTTTATTTATTTATTTATTTTTATTTTTCGTATTCAGTAGAATTTAATAAATTCTACAGAAAGCCGTTTTAATTGCTGATTCACAGACTAACTGAAGCAAAAGAGCAGCGCATCACCAGCCTACTGGGACCCTCAAATGAGTGCACTTCCCCATCCACCATTGCTCTACTACTCAATGCCTCTCTCATCCACTTACTGTAAGTAGGGGTGATGAGATTCTGGGTGAAAGGGCCTGCAAGTGGCCACTGATCCCATCACTAAACCTGTTTTCCCAGTGTGAAGGTCAACTGGCTTCAGCCCGTGATGCGGGAGAAGCAGCAGGAGAGAGAGAGAGTATTGTAGTGCATTCATGTTTGTGTTTGTGTGTGTGCGTGTGTGTGCATTCCAAAAGATTAACTGGCTGTGGAGGTCCACCTTTGGTCAGGACTAACAATCGAGATATCGAAGCACTCCTGGACAAAACAGCAGCTGCTGGGTGTTGAGATATACTTTTTAATGCTGGAGATGGACTCTGCTGACCCTGCTCCTTAGAGAGAGAGAGCAAAACAGTGATACAAAAAGAGAAATAGTGACAGAGCAGGTGCAAAGACAAAGAGCTCTAATGAGTGAGAAAATGAGCCTGAGTGAGAATCACAGAGCAGTAGAAGATGCAGAAAACAGAATAACGGAGAGAAATGTCCTGTGATCTGTCTGTTGAATGCTGTTGAGAATCAAAAATCAATCACAACAAGGCAATGCTGAAACCAGCAGGATGCCACCCAAACACAATGAACTGTCCATGATAATTGAGAACCCATGTTCTGTATAACAGTCACATTCATCCCCCACCAACCCCCACTTTCTCTGCCTGGCTTTGGCTCCAAAAAGAAACATTTCCCCAGTTGACTTCTGGGCCTCGAGGTAACAAAACTGTCCCCATTGCTCTGATATTCAGTGGTCTTTACTCAGCACTCCCTTTGGGGAATGAATAGCTGTATGAGCCTTTATATTGCTGGATATCAGCAGGGAAAACAGACAAGGAAATTTATAGAGAGCTGGCGAATGGTGGTGATTTAGTTTTGGTGCGGCTCATTTAAGTTACCAGGGAAAAAACACACAAATATTTTATGTTTACTTTTGTTAGATTCTCTCTGATGAAGAATGCACACACCTAGTTTGCAGTATGCGCTCACACACATTTTCACACCATCTGCTGTTCTTTTAGCCAGTAGGGGAGGATATATTACCAACAAAAAATTATCCAGCCTCTACTCCTCTCTTGTCCATATCTTTGAGGAATGCCTTTGAAGATGATAAACTGCTATATTTCATTGTGCCCTCTGCAAGGCATCTCCTATCTCACAGCTTTCTTTGGTTCAGTAAGACCATCACAACTGTGCATGTAGGGAAATGCATGATGTACTAAACCAAGGGTCTCGTTTCAGGCACTTTGGCTGGATGTCCAACTAGCGGCCAAGCATTCAGCCTTGAACCTGGCAGTGCCCCGGTCATGGTAGTTTTATTGCAGCTGCCATCACTATGAGAAACAAAGGCTAGGGACTGTGATCAGGGAAAGAGTTGAGTTTATTTATTTATTATTATTATTATTATTCGCTGTGCCAAAGCTTAAAAATCTGACTCATCTTTGTTACTTTATAGACCCTGCAACAACAAAAAAATAAACATATCTTTCAAAAAGCTCTGCTTTTTCTTCACCTGTGGATTATGCTAAAAAGCTTATTATGCTAAAAAGCTCATCATCATTAAATTAAGCAGAAATATGAGTCTAAAAATGAAAATTACCACACTTATACCTTCTATATACAGTACAACTGGGACAAGTACAAGGACGAACATATTTCACAATTGGTTATTCAATTTATTTACTGTCTTGGGTAATATTTTTTTTATAGTACAGCTGACTCCTGGGCCAAAGTATATAATTTTTGTCAAATATGAATGAAGAATGTGTTCCACTACTGGGTTTTGGAAAAGTTGAAGAACAATTCTCATAATGAGCTTGCCTCCCATTTTCAAAACTTGTCCAAGAAGATGCCCAGTGTGAAACCAAACACCAACATTGAGCAGATTATTGAGTTAGCAAATATAATATGTTCCGATACAACTGTGAAATACTTAGAATTTGATGAATAACAAAAAAAGAGGCAAAAATGTTGATTCACATCTCCTTAGAAAACACCCCAGTCCAATTTCTATTCACCCAACAAACTCTTGTGGTAGTGAGATCTTAAAAAACCTCATATACATCTATCTTCAGAAGTGGAGGCAAATGACAGCAGCAAAGTGCAACATCTAATTCAGGCATTAAACATGTAGTAAATGTACTACTTGTCAACATAGCTTCATATTAGCTTGTGGCAGCTCCATCAACACACACCCATGATGAGTTCAAGATTTCCAAGTTAACCATTGCGAGTTGGTTGTTTATTTAAGATGTAGTTGACATAGTCAAAGAGACAAATGCACTTACATATGCAGATAAACAAACAAATGATAGTTGATCAAATATGACAAGTTGAAATGAGGTCACACCTGGTCTGTGGCCAATGGAAGGGTCATGATGGCAAAATGTGGGTTTGCCAGTTCAGTCTCGGACAAAGACACAAAAAGTGGGGGGGGGGCTGAATTGTAACATTTTGGCATTCCAAACAAAGAATTTATTGTCTCAAATCATCACAATTTCGATATTCGCTAACGATACATGTCACTGTAAATAAGATATAATACAGGTTTATTGTTCAACTCTCCTTTGTTGGATCTCCATTCACTCCTTCACTCTTGCCACAAATATATAAAGGAATAAGTATGGGAAGACCAGTAGAGATGCAGTGTTTGACAAAACCACACCGTGGGTCAAAAATTATACTTGATCCACATGCATACATGGTGGTCATATTTGCATATATTAATACTATATTAACAGCCTCAGGGTAGAGAAGATGGAGCCCCAAAGAGACAGAGTGACAAAAGTGGGAAGAAGTTAAGAAATAAACTTTATGGAAATGGTGGACGATCAGAGACTCCGACAAAGAGCTTCATAATGAAACAAAAGAAGGTGATGATGTTTGTGTCAGAGTACTTTCTAATATTCATACATTACATTTTCCAACTTAACTGGAATCTGTCAGGGCACATTGTCCGTGAGTGGCATCACAGCAGCAGCTGGGCTGTTTCCCCATTGCTGATGAGATGCAATAAAATGAGGTGGAGGAATAGAGAGGGAAGTGGATTGCAATGTACTCAATGAAAGGCAATTGGGAGTCAATAGGAATCAGAAACGCATTACTGAAAGCATGGCTTGAGTAAACCTGTAAAGGGAAGATTGTATAAGACAATTACATGGGCCCATTTAAATCCAACTGTTCCCTCTGGGTTCTGTTTCTCTCATCATCTCTATCTCCCTGTCTATTTATCTGCCTCTTGCACACTCATACACAATATTCATATCACCAATATTCTTTTTTTTTATTTGAATACATTACATTTTTTTACATCACTAATCTTGTCAGGGATTCCAAAGCTCAATGTTATGACATTAGCTCCGACCTCAAATATCCCTGTCCCAATTTGTAGTTTTTTATCAATCACACACAAACAAACAGAGTATTAATAAGTACATAGCTATAATACAATCCCATATAAATGGCTGTATTCCTGCAAATAATGGCAAATAATGGAATGGTGTCTCTCACACACAAAAGCACAAATGAAGAGGGCTGTTGTGTTGGAATTAGTTAGCCTGGAGACCGTGTTATAAACAAGCAGAACTAAAGGTTACAGAGGATGTTAGCTATGGGATCTAACACATACATATATTTCAAATAATACTATAAATGAATATATTCAGTGTTAAAATATCATGGTATTCTGTATCAACTGTCATGACCTGTCTCCTGGCTGGGGGAGTTTTTGATTCACTTCCTGCTTTTATTGTTTCACTTCCTGTCTGTGTTTTCTCCATTAACGTGAACTTTACTTCTGAGGCTGGTGGCACAACTGGGCAGGCTCCCTAATCACCACGGCTGCACCCAATCTCCTCATCAGGTCTCCTCTATTTAAGCCTGGATTTCCTGCGGCCTTCTTGTCAGCGCGTCATGTTTCCCACGTCCGGTAACTCGCCCAACTCAGGCTCGGTTTATACCCTTGTGCTCTCAGTCTCTGCAGCTAGTCTCTCTTTTTGGTTTTCCCTCAAGTTTAATCCTTGTTTCTCTTTTTCTCTAGACCCCGGTGTTTTCCTGAGCCAGCCCTGCCAGCCAGCCTGCCTCAGCGTTTTTCTTTTGTATTTAGACTGGTTGTTTTTCGTTGCCTTTTTATATTAAAACCTCTTACTCGCCTTCACTTGTCCCTGCCTCTTGGGTCCACCTTTAGTTCATCCTTTTTGATACGATTCTCACAAATCGTTACATCAACAACCACACACTTGAATGGTGGTTGATGAAGGTTCAGATGGGATCATAAAACATACATATATATATACATATATATATATATATATATAGTACTGTGCAAAGTTCTCAGGCCACAATTAGATGTATTGTTTTAGCAATGCTGTCATGACCATACAGCATACTTTTTTCAGAAAACATATATGCAGTTTTAAAATAAGAACTGCTTCAGGAAAAAAAAACTAAAACATTTAGACTTTCCAGTATTTAGCTGACTTACCCTTACTAGGTCATACACAATATTCATATCACCAGTATTCTTTTTTTTTATTTGAATACATTACATTTTTTTACATCACTAATCTAGTCAGGGATTCCAAAGCTCAATGTTATGACATTAGCTCCGACCTCAAATATCCCTGTCCCAATTTGTAGTTTTTTATCAATCACACACAAACAGAGTATTAATAAGTACATAGCTATAATACAATCCCATATAAATGGCTGTATTCCTGCAAATAATGGCAAATAATGGAATGGTGTCTCTCACACACAAAAGCACAAATGAAGAGGGCTGTTGTGTTGGAATTAGTTAGCCTGGAGACCGTGTTATAAACAAGCACAAGCACAAGAACTAAAGGTTACAGAGGATGTTAGCTATGGGATCTAACACATACATGTATTTCAAATAATACTATAAATGAATATATTCAGTGTTAAAATATCATGGTATTCTGTATCAACAACCACACACTTGAATGGTGGTTGATGAAGGTTCAGATGGGATCATAAAACATATATATATATATATAGTACTGTGCAAAGTTCTCAGGCCACAATTAGATGTATTGTTTTAGCAATGCTGTCATGACCATATAGTATACTTTTTTCAGAAAACATATATGGAGTTTTAAAATAAGAACTGCTTCAGGAAAAAAAAACTAAAACATTTAGACTTTCCAGTATTTAGCTGACTTACCCTTACTAGGAACTGTTGTGAGAATCTAAAATAATGCCTGTGGAGTAACAGCTGTGAACATGTTGAATTTTAAGAAAATGGCAATGCACAGATATTTTACACTTTTATAATAGTTGAGATCAAAGTTTGTTTGTTTTGTTTTTTTGTTGTTGTTTTTTTTTTTTTGTTTGTTTTTTTAGTGTGATGATGCAAAGCATTTCCTAAAAGGATGGCTTGACAAAGCATAAACCCATGCTGTGTAGTAGTAAAAGAATAGTTATCACAATAAACACTGATTTCCTTAAATACCAACATAAGAAGAAAATCAATATAATCAATATATTATGTATCGCAAAAGCACACTTTGAAATAAATAATTTGAATGTTTTATCTCAGACTAAAATTTAACAATATCTGATAATAAAGATGCTTAAACCCAAATGCTTTCTTCACATAAGAGAAAAAACAAAATCACCAAAAATAATTATCAGTAGTAATGATGATTTTAAATGGGTTATTGGCCATATCAGCCACCTCCATTCTCAGTTTGCCCAGAGCAGGCAAATGAATGATCTTGTCCATTAATGACAATCATGTGTACAGTACAAACATTTTTTTATTAACACACACAATGTCCATTCAAGACACACAATGTCCATTCAAGGTGCTGTCTTGTTCATTTAGAGATCAGTTTGGGGTTCATTGCCTTGAACAAACTACACCATATAACATGGATGATTATGTGAGCATAGGAAACGTGTATTGATGTTGTTTGCCATCTAAGCTCTGGCCTTGTTCTCAACACGGAAACACCAAGATTAGCTCAGCATGGGGAGCAACAACATGAATGCATTAATATCCCCTATAGGGAAACATAGAATCAAAGGCATAATGGTGGACACTGAGATGGAGGCAGGGCTTTGTAAGGCCTTCCATTAAGCAGATAAGTGCACTGCCATATACACAATGCACAGGTTTCTTTGCATTCACACATTCACACATTTCTTGTACATTTAACCAGTGAATAGCCCTGGTGTTTCTGTTCGTGTGGGATCTTGAGGGTAAGCTTTAGTTGTTCTAATTCAGCGTGTGTTTAATGATTTGTGTACAATCTTAGACGATATGTCACATTTACTGTAGGGAAAAAAAAGGAAGGAAGCCAGACAGATGGAAGGAAAGACAGAAAGCTGCTTTTAGACAGCCAAATGTAATTAAGTCTTTTGCAGGGAATTAGCCCATAATTGCTAGTCGTCATTCTGCACTATTTTACCAATAAAAGGCTTGGTTAGCTTTCAACTGGCATTACCTTAATGAGTTACAGCAAAGTCAAACACATTTTTTAGCTGTCATTTAAATGGATACAAAATGTACACAGACAGGAAACTGGATGTGTACCTTTATATTCATCAAATTATAGGCCGTGATGCATTGAACCCCAATAAAAAGAGAGGACCATGTGATTATGCAGAAGTAAATCTAGAGATCTGGAGATCAATTGTAGTTGGTTCGTCTTAAAAGATGTTTTTCCCCTAATCTCCATAGAAGTTTAAAGTGGTGATAGCAAAAACTGTAAGATTTTGATGAGTGTGGCAAAAGTGTCTGTTTTTGGCAGAGATACATTATGGTTCATTGATGACATAAACTTCCTCAGTGATTCATTTCTTCCCTCATAGTCTTTGAATACCAATGCAACAATGACCCTTTCCTTTTTTAAATTATAAGGGACTGGTCTCCCACTTTTCACGGAAGTGTCAAACATTTTGTGTTGTAAATGCTACTCGAGTGCTCTCCCTTGTGCAGGCCACTCAGAAGACATTAATGCGGGGTGATAATGAGATGACAGCTAGATGAAAACATATTCACACATACAGCATTCCTCTGCAAATGTGCATATGGTAACATTCAAAGCCAAACTGCACAAACACACTGGGCATATAGTTGGGAACATCTGGAGCTGAAGTCGATTAGAAGTCAAACCTCAAAGCTGGCAGTGAACCAAACGCAGAAGGTGACAGATCTAGGCAAAAACTGTTATCACCATCTCTGGCCTGCTCTGCCTCCACTGGATCCTCCACCACCTCTGAAATTCACCAGAATGACTTTGAAAAGGAATGGAAGGCTCTCTCCTCCAGTGCTGTAGGGACCAGGAAGTTCAACATCAAAGTCAAACCATTGTCACTGATAAGTGAAGCTAATTCTGAAATTTGATGGCACGTCAAGAACTGCATACTGAAAAACCATTCAGCTTGAATTTCTAACAAAGATTCCTATTTACTATATGAGTGCCACTATTGTTCCATGATATCTGATTTTACTTTTTACTGTCAAAAATTATTTAAACCTAAACTCAAAAAAATGTAGTATTTACTTTAGGATGTTTGTTACAGTATAAGCATGCAGATTTCCATTCCGGTACCTCATTGTCACAGATGTACAAAAGAAGTACAAAAATCTTTTTTCCTAAGCTCAACATGCATTAGCGACACTAAAAAAATGACTGCGGTAAATGAGAGTGTAGGAGGTAAAAGAGGACTTATGATGGCCCCATGTGATGGTTATTATTCATCTTGCCTTCGACATCATCTTCTTCCTGCTCCTCCCCCTGTTACCCACCAATTTGTAATACACAGAACAGCAAAAATGACATGAAAAGAAACTGCATTCCATTAAAAAAAGGCACATTGTATCAGCTGTGAAGGATTCAAAGAAATGTGGTGCATTTGTGTATTTACCTAAAAAGAAGGACGGCAGAAGACAGGGACATATGTGTCAGTAATCTTTTAAAATGTCTCACTTGGTGAAACCCCTTTAGATGTGACTGCAACATCAGCTTTTTTGTGGCTGATATTTATAGAGGTTTCCATTCCACAAGTATTTAAAGTCACACATGAAGGAAAATGCACACACACACTCACACACACACAGAGACACACATCTTTGACCGAATTTTCATCAATTTGTGCTTAGTTAATAGAGAAAGAATGAGGAATGATTTAGAAATGACTGGATACAATATAAGTCATTTTTAAATGCTTTTCTAATGACTCCAATACTAGGGCTAGTAGATAATAAGTTACTAAACAACAAAACATAATGATTAAATATGAAGTAGTAAGTAGTTTATAAAAATGTGTGAACTTTCTGCAGCACACATCAGTAACTATAAATACAATAGTATTTAATAATATTGTATTAAATAATGCCGATTTAATCACTTTTTTAAAGACTTAAAAGGTAGTATTACAATGTAAAGTGGTATTACAATCACACCATCATTATATCGCATTAAAATAATATTAATTTGTATAAGGGATATAACTGTAATTTTAAGTAAAGTAATAGCAATTAGCAAAAAAATATTAAATTCATGGCTTTTTAAATTCATTTCGTTAAACCTTCTGTTGTCATAGTATTCTCAACAAATATTTGTCATTTTCAAAGTTCAATTCTGTTGAAAATTCTGTATCAAAAATTAGTACTGCTTGTAATTTTAGTTTTTTTTTTTCCCCTCATTCCAAAATTCCCAGACAGGACAATCTTTCTCATCATAATTTGCACAAATTCTGAATTTACTTAACTTAAATGGACTGATGCATTTGTAACAACCGAGGGATTAAAAAAAGAGACCAGGGCATGCATTTCTTGGCAACATTACAGGCTGAGGTGATAGCAAGGACCACAGAGAGCTGTGCATTATCTGTTTTTAAACAGATGTTCTTCACAGACATTTGACCATACACCAATGAAGAGTACCATCCAATGATTGGAGGGATCCATACTAAAAGTATGTTTCTTTCAGTGGTTCCCGCTACCATCCTGGAATCATGGAAGACATGACTGCAGACAAATCTGTGTAATGAATGAGAAATTATGCACCGATGGGAATTTGGTCATTGCTGATAGGCGTGTTTTTATGGCTCTTTCTATCAATACTGCTATAACACAGTATTGTTTTGTAAGATTTTTGTACATGGATGCAGCAGTTTTCTCCTAGACAGCCACAAGATCATCAGTCAACTAACGTGTGGTAGAAAGGTCGAGCTTACATCTGATGAGAATTCATTCCAAACATGTTTGGTGGAGTATAGGTTAGGGCCCTCTGAAGATCAGGGAATCGCACCATTTATTTATGCATGAGCATGAACATGACTTTTTCAAAGAAAAACCAGTCTTACACCCGATGTTGCCAAACTGTAGAAAGCTCTCTAAGGGTTACCTACACATACCTTTTCTTTGGTCACATACTGAATGTAAAGGACAAATAATACTAACTAGTGAACTAAATATTAGTATAAAATACTACAGCCTTTATTGGTTTGATATAGATTCTTTCAAATATAATTAAAAAAAAACAAGGGGGGGGGGGTATCTTAAATAGTTATTTTAGAATAATTGAAACAGTCAGGTTAGAGAAGTTTTAACTTGATGAACTATGCAAACATGTTTTGTTAGTTGGTGGGATAGCTAAATGGTTGCTTTAGGCGCATTATAAAGAGTAAGGATAATGCCAACCAACCCAGGCTTGGAACAACAAAACATTATGTTAGAAAGGGCAAACTTTACAAGTCACAAAGGAAAAACACCATTGCCCCCACAGGCATAGTGTGCCTATATGATAGAGCCAACTTTGGGCTAGCTGACAAAAATATATATATATCTCCCATGACAGTTCTTTCACATATCTATTTTTCTCATGTGTCAGGGGCCAAGCCTCTCAAGGTGTATTATCATTTAGTGCAGTGGAGAAGTTTTCTGCTGGTGAATTGATTTTGTGGGTTGAAGGCTACCTGTCTCCTGAGCTTCCTCCGGCTAACCCAGCCAGACCGAACCCGATGCAATTGTGCCCACATATTCTCTCTGTTCTCATCCAAAAACGGAGAGGGGTGAGCACAAAAAGCCTTCTTCACAGGAGAAGTGTAAAACCCTTCTTGAAGGAAAAAAATAAGACCTTGCATCTCTCTCTTTTTCCCTCTCCCCAGATGGTCCGTTGCTCTCAAAGGTAGCAGACAGGAGGGTAGAAATCAATTCCATGGAGCCACCAGATGAAAGTAAGAAAGAAAAGCAGCAGAGGAGGACAGAGGGCCTGCATGAAGATTTCACCAAGCATAAAGTAAATATAACCAGTGGTTATCGGTTGGCCTTTCACCTGTTTCTTTACATGCATAATACAGTGATAAACTATGGCAAAATCTGTAGGTGGCAGAAGATGTAAACAAAGAAAGTTCTCACAGCGACCACAAAAAATTGGTTCAATCCAATCACTGCAGATTTGTGGATGTTTGGACTTTAAGAAAGAAGAAATTGCTTGATTAACTTTTTCATTATTATTGTCCCCTTTTCCACCAAATTTATCAGGAACTTTTATTACCGAGAACTTATTTACCAGGGTAAAGAAGTTCCTGTAATCTGTGTGGTTTGCGTTTCCACTGCACCTCAAAGTTCTTGAGTGTTGTTGATGACGTACAGTCAAAACATTTAATACGCCGGCGGATCGCTTCATTGTGTTTGTTTCTCAAAACCCGTTTCATGTTAATAAACAAGAATAAATTATAAAACAATTACAAGACGTGTGGAGGGGGTTGTAAAGGTGCTTCAGTGAGATGGTGGGAGTGAAAATCAAGCTTCAAAATAGTTTTTACCAACATTGCTGTGAGCTGTATCAGCCAGAGACAACAACAGCAGCAGCGTGTGTGTGTGTGTGTGTGTGTGTGTGTGAATCCCTCTCTGCTCACAGACAGAAAGTGATGTGATTTTTTTGTCTCCTCCTCATAGTTTATCAGTTTCTTTGCATCATGCTTGATGTGCATGAGAGGCTGCGTCATAATTTGCATTGGAATCATTTGCTCGTTCATTCCATCCAATGTACAAAGACCTTTGGGACGATATGTGCTTTCACGTCAGTGTCTCCAAAAGTCTCAAATAACACAAGAAAAAAAGACGATGGAATTGTCACTAGTTGCTTTTTTGAAAAATAGCCATTAGAGGGACTGAATACTTGTTAAATATTCGCAACACAGAAACAGCTGCAAGATGTGTTGCACACAGCCCCACCCCTCCAAAGTTGCTGGTAATCTGAAAAGTCCCTAGTCGCAAGTATGTACTAAATTTACCTGGGTAAATTGTTTACCAGGGTAATATTTAATTTTGGAGGAAACGCACCTAGATTTTTTAATTACCCGGGTAAATTAAAAAGTTCCAATGTGGAAAAGGGCTCAATTTTTGTAGATTGTAACACTTTAGGAAGGTTTTATTTTCAGAGTGAACTAATTTGTGTGTGCATGTACCTGGTGTTATGTAAATCTGTTCACACAGTCACATTATGGGGACTTGTCTTCCTTATGGGGACAATAATCAAGTCCCCATAACATAAATTACTACATTTTTAAGTGGAGACATGTTTTAAATTTAGACTGAGGCTAGGGTTAGGTTAATGTTAGGGCCAGGATTAGGATTAGGCAAGTAATAATTATGTTTAAGTTTAGAGTAAGTCTTCAGGAAATTAATGTAAGTCAATGCAATGTCCTCTGTCTGTGAGTTGCAGTGGTAATTCTAGTCAAAGCAGTTAATTCATGTCAACACATATACACACCCTGCTATTATATTGTTGACTGTTGGCATGGAGACATGGCACTTAGCCAAGAGAGAGAGAGTGAGAAAGCGCAAGGGAGTTTGGGACGGAGAAAGAGACAGATACTAAAATAATGACAGGAACAAATCCAAATATGAAACACACACATATGCATGTGCACAGAAACACATAAATGCCACACTTCAATCTGACAGGGATCCCAAACGGCCCACTTACAGGCTGGCTTTTGGCACTATATCTACACAATCTGCATCACTGCTCTTGTGTGTTTGTCTTTAAGTGTGTGCGTGCGTGTGTTTGTGACCAGAGAGTGCCAACAGCTCTCAACCAGCATTAGGATTAACCTACTGATTGATTCTGGCATCACAGACATAAAGAAGAGAGAGAGAGAGAGAGAGAAAGAAAGAGAGAGAGAGAGAGAAAGGAAGGAAAAGTGAGAAGAAAGTGCATCCTTGTGGAACGAAGGTGGAATAGAGACAGCAGCACAGAAATACACACGCACATGCAAGTTGTGTGTGTATGTGTGTGTTAATATTCCAGACCCAAGTGTTTGCAAAGTAAAAAGTTAGGGAATATGTAAAAAACAAACAAAAAAAAATAGACTAAGCAAGATAGAGTCAGCATTTAAATCCACAATAAAGAAACACACCTAAAACTGTATTTCACTTGTGCCAATTTATCTTGTATGTGTATATCCCACAGTGCTCCACATTCACATTATATTCCTTCATCAACATGTGTAGTTTGCTCTTTGAATTGTAGCAGCTTCCAATATCTTCTCCAGACATTTCCCTAAATTCCAGCAGATTAAAAAAAATACACTTCACAGCCTGATTGAGCTGACAAGATATCATTGGATTACAAAGCTCATTTCACCATAAGTTCAACGCTTGACACGCTAGCGCTTGGCTTGGTCAGGCATGCAGATGGAGATGGAAAGGGATCTGCAGTTCTTTCCTACCCGTCACTGTCTGTGGCATTTGCAAAGGGCATTTGCAGGAAGCCTTAGACATGACAAACTCCAGCTCCATCTGCATCCCATGATTGCTCTGTGGACTGAATGTAACAGACGCTTTCCAAACCACTGGAGCGAAAGGACACTTTAGTGACGAGGCAGCGAAAGTCACACACAGGTAAAAACCATTAGTGCAATATTAGTGCATAAATACAGTTTCTCTGTCGCCCACATTCTCTCCCACTGATGGCGTAAAACATTTGATGGCAAGAGCACTGGCCATTACTGCAAAAAAATAAAAAATTTAAAACACACTCAGACTAGCAAGATAAAACAAAGATATACTTGAGGGTAATTGGATGAGCAGGCAGGGCATTGCTGGGCTGGAAATGGGAAGAAATAAGAAAACGTACGGAGATACAAGGCGAGGGAATGCATCAAAGCTTGATCAACTACGCATTAAAAAAGTAGGTCTACTTTCCCAAGTACTTACTTGGACCCCAGAGGCCCCCACCACCACCATTGTGAAGAGAGAAAACTTGTGTTCTCTTTCATGGTACACATGTACCTCGGATGTGTACAGAGGACTGTAATGTTCCTGATGGAAGGCCCTGGTGATTTGACAAGAATGATGGTACATCTGCAGGAGACAATATTAATGATGCACTGACCGTGGTTACAAGCTGACTCTCTACTGAAAAGACACACACACGCACACACCACAGTTAAGATTTCTTGTAGTGAGTGTACTTGTGCCCTTGCTCCTATTTTGTTAGCATGTAAATCTGAAAATTCTGAACAGACTGCCGATAGCAAATATTTGAAATGGTTTGGTACTATGTCTAAACATCGGATTGATAATAAAGCCAGTTTTGTTGTTTTTATCCTCTAGTTCTTTAAAATGCCTTCTGTAAATTCAACTACCACTCTAGAATGATCAAACTGGACAAAATAAAAGCCTCTTCTTTGAAATTCATGTTGGGAAGAATTCAGTGACGATGGACAAGACAAAAAGGAGATAGAGGATGCAGAGAAGAGGGCAACACAGCCTAGGACAGAGGGAGCTCAGGGGGTGGACTGAGCTTGTGCAGTGAGTTGGGGGGGCTGTGGGGGTTGAGGGGGGGCAGCTGCCTCCTGTTTAATTTGCCATCTGTGGGGTGTGCTACTGCCAGGGTCCCTAATCAGGCAATCAATCACACCCCCATAAAAACACTGTCAATTACATCCCATCCCCTGGCTTAGAGTGGCATCCGTGCCATTCAGAAAAGTTGTGGTTTTTGATATTAAACTTGCAGATAAATAATAAATTATTTGAAAAAAAGTTCATTACTTTCTTATTTAATTGTATTTTCAACAATGATAACTGATGTTACACAAAGTCCAGCATCTGATGCCACAACACAAACAAGTGTTGAGTGGGGCATTGCCATACATTTTTACATTAAATGCTATTTGTGCATTCATATTTAAAGAGTATATAGGTTCCCCATCCTCTCAACTAGTCTAAGCTTAATAATGAAGTGATAAAATAAAAATACTAAAACCACCTCTCTGTACACGCCTTAAAAGCATATGCTGATCACAAATTGGTACTTGCACATTGATAGCCAGAACATTTTCCATTCTCAATGTTGACCTAATATCCTTGCGCTATTGTTCAGTCTAGGTTGAAGTTTACTTGTAAATTGTTAGACATATTTAAATAAAGTTGTCTGGCGGAAATAAGAAAGAGAAAATATCCATCCTCTATAGCCCTCACAATAATGTAGCAAGAAGGATTAGGCAGTTGTTGAAGTCCCAATGTAGCCTACTGCCAACTTTTCCACACTCCAGCTAGGGATGGGTCAATACCACATATTAGCCCAATGTCATTTTAGACTATTTATAAACTATGAAGCTGTTAACTACACTTGTGCTGAGTCATTCCAAATACATAATTCTTTAACTGTGTAACAAATATTGTTCTCCCAATAAGGACAAATGAACAGCCAAAGCATTTTAGCTTTGACTTGGCTAAAATGTTTTTGCTGATTTTTCTTTACATTTTTACAGTCTGTGCATAGTGAAGCAAGTGATATATAGGATTTTTGGATAGTAGTAGATTTCAAATTTATAATAATCTATCCGATCCAGTGATTTTACTCCAACTACACTGGAATTTATTTATGGCTATAAATACCAGAAACTAATGGACTCAAGCTTTAACAGCAAATATCTGGCCAATATCGGGCCAATACATGAGCTGTGAATTAGTACATTGTTTATTCTAAATATCAGATGTGGGGTTTGGGAATGGAGTTGCTGTTCTGTGAGTAATCCATATGCACATACTACGTAAGTCCAGTAATCATCTTATTTAGTGACAACAATCACCAATACATCATCTCAAAAAGGCGCATAAGTGCATTACCGTATACAGAAAGTACATTTAAGATATCAGTGTCTGTTGCCATACAATGAATTATGCATTTGTGAGAAACCCATTTGGATACAAAGAAACATAAACTTCACTTTTGCAGTAAAAAGGAGAAGATTCAGCAGTAATAATCAACCATCAACCACAGATTATGAGGACACACAAAACCCTCTCTTAGATTAAATAAATTCACATATGCTCCTAATTAAATTTGCCAATGAAATTCTGCTGTGGGAGAGCAAAGGAGGCGCAACAATTTGCTTAACATCACTGAGCCATTCACCACACATGTGCTACAGAATTGGTCTATAAATAAAGTCAACGCCACCTGCATGCAGCACACGTAAAACAAACTGTCTGCTTTCTCCTTTCAATTAACAAGGTGTTGAGCAAGAAGCCCACAAACTAGAGTGCTGTACATTAATCCAGCAATAAACATTAGCACCTACTAACAGAGTGAACTGTCAACCCAGACCATGTTTCTGTTCTCTTTCTTTCCTTGTGTAAAAGTATACATTTAAGAAAACAAAATACTTACAAGCCACAGTTTACATTACCACTTAGTAGTGTTGCAGAATAACCAGAACGTCAAATATACATGTATATTTAAAGAATACAGCCTATGCTTCACCCTCCTCAGTCTTTTTATCCACTATAAATGTATTATTGATATACAACATATTAATTTGAATAGGTGAGTTACTTTTTTAGGGGCCATTGTTACCAACAGCTGAACCACTGGGGCAGCTTTAATGCTAATATCTATTCATTTGTCAGTCCATCGCTCGCCTCCCTGCCACACTAACCAACTCTAAAATAGAGGCTTTCTCTTTCACTGAGGTGAAAAAGCCTGCCAAGCACATTCATTAACACATTAATTGACTCTTCATCACAATTTGTTCTCTGCACTCACACAACATCAAATACACACTTATATAATTTAGGTACTATACCATTTTGGTCCCTTTAATTGTACATAGTGCCTAAGTATCAGCAAATTAAAAACATCAATCTTTGAAAGGGCCAGAACTGAAGTGTTCAAAAAGGTTGAAGTTTGTAAAGAACAGTTAAACAAGGTGAAATTAATTTTGTCTGGCCATAAATCGAATAAAGACTGTTTTATCAAATTTCTCACTGTATTAATGAAGGGTGTTGTGATTGATGCCACATTTTAAGTTACATTTTTTTATGTAGGATGTAAAAAAAAAAACGCTGTCCAGCTTTAGGTATGTCATTCATTAAGCTGCATCATGAGAAATTTAAACTTTTAAAATTGCAAGATGACTTCTACAATGAATGCGAAACTCAACGGTAAAGCTTACATCAGTGAAAGATAAAGCCAGTAATATTCACTTCTGGTTTCTTAAGTGTCACTATTCAAACCAGCATGGGGAATTGCTGCTTTCAGCTTTAACAAGAAGGTTAATCACAGACAGCACCAAAGACTTTAAAAACTGACATGAAGTGATATAATGATCCTAGTAACACGCTTCAGGAAATTAGCACCTAAGCTTTTCCATCATGGTTTAGCAGAGATTTCCAATTTGGTTCTAAATGTGTTTCACAAATGTGGCATCAGTCAGCTGAAGAAAGAGCAGTCCCTCACTCTCATCCACAGCAGGTGCACACGTTAAAATAAGTAGTTAGTTGAAAGAACAACGTGTCACCTTGTCACATGGCAAATCCACTTTACATTATTCTAATCCACTTAAACAGCAAGTGTTTATGCTATTGCATTAAAACTAGTGGATGGAAATGTGTTTATAAAAAGTTTGCCTCAGGCCATGTACAAAAATTTATTATGGTCACAGCAAACCAAGGTATACTGTAGCTTTTCGGTCTTTCTGCCATTGTGTTGCTTAGCTTGCAGGTTCCATTCCCGGGTCCCCCCCCCCCCCCCCCCCCCCCCCCCAAGAAAATGTGAATGATTTCAGCATTTAGACGCTACAGCCTCAAGCAAGAAGTGGCACCGGTCAGAGATCATAATTCAGAGGTCATTCTTAATCTTAGGTAGCGTAACTGTAGAAATTACACATCAGTAAGAATTTGTGCTGAGCTGTACATTTACCCATGGCATCACAATAATCTAAACACAAAGGCTGGAATTGGAGGAAGTCCAGTAAAATATTTACTTTTCACCCATTTTGGACAAGAACCACTAGTTTAAAGGGTGGGAGGAAGGCAAGGAGCAGAAAATGAAATCCATTTCAGCCACTTTTCAGCTATATCTGTTGAACTTTCTGAGCAAAATCTTAATTGGTGCCAAAATGTTGATGTTTCTATGTTTTTAAATGTAGTCTGCTGAAAAGGACTTCATTCTTAAACAAAACCCATAGTCATAGTCATACTGTATGTCCACCAAGTAATATTATAGTATTTATGCTTATAGAAGAATAATATTATTTTCCCCCTTGGCGAGGTTTAGGAAAAGATCACTGTGTCATAGTGAGCTGCTTGTGCAGATGAACTATGGGTTCTTTATGTCACAAGAGAGAAGTTTCAAATAATGAGCTGCTGAGTAAATGATAGAGGCTTTAGGCAGCAACAATGGAAAAGAAAATAAATGCCAGCATTTAAACCTCGCTGAATGAGGGTTAGTGGAGCGACAAAAATCCATAACTACTGATGTTTCCAAAAGGGCAGAAGCAATAGATTCAATTAGTGGGTAAAGATTCTTATTAGAAATTATTCTTTTTTTGAATTGTTAGTTTGAATTTTCACATGCTAGTCTACAAGTGTGTGATTTCTCGTTATCCCTGAATATATGTGAATATGTTATCCATCTTTCCACTATCAAAGGGGGAAAAAATGAATGGATTCTTATCAACAAGGACACATACACAAACACGCAGAGAGATGAAAAGACGCTAAAGAGAAGGGAGATATGGAGGCAAAGGTGAAACAGATTAGGAACAGGTGTCAGTATTCAGAGAGGCGAGAAACGCAGAAAAAACAAGAGAACACAATAAACTGCAAAGTAAAACCAGAACGTTTTGACATAAACCACCCAAGGTATAGAACAACTAAAAATACATTCCAAGAAAATACAATACTAGCAAATATATAACACTTGAAAACCAAATCCAAAAATAACGGGATAAGAAAAGCCTAAGGTGAGCAGTCCAAGATCATGACAGAATCTACTACTATATCCACTATCTATCTCTGTCTCTCTGTCTCTCCCACACACAATTTATACATCTGTCTTGGCCTCCATTAAAATAAGCTGAGCATCACTCTTACAACCACTGTCTCTACTTGGCAAACAGGAAAAATAAATGAACTCTGCACGCAAAGTATGAATGTCTATGGGTAGTTATAGCCAGGCATGCATCCACACACATGAAAACACATCAAAACTTAAGTGAGCACACAGGGAGAATGCATAAATGAATTCATAAACTCAAAGATGCCTTTGGTACCCATTCATATAAATAAGAGAACTGCCCATACCACTCAATATGATCCATCCTCAAAGAGAGAGAGAACTTTCATCAATCAATGATAAATTAATTCAAGATCACAAACAAGGCCACAGAACATGGGGCACAATCAATCCCTTTTCCTCAAGTCAAAGCTTTAATGCACTGCTGTATTCAGAGACTCATTTGACCTAAATGATGATGAAACTTTAATGCATGCATTCAACAAACCAGTATGCCAAATGGATTTTGTGGTCGTCTTTGTGGAATATCTGAACAGTTGCTACGGAATAAAAGAGGAACGCTGGTTGGACCATAAATTATGAATTATTCTCAAGTTTGCTGAGCTTTGTTTGCCTTTTCTGATTCAATGAGAGATAATGATTACAGAGAGATTATAAACTACTTTTTAATGCATTTATTAGAGGTTCACAGGAATACCAATGTGTTCTTAATTCCATTGTTCACAGATTAAGCATAGCACTGCTATGTCATTCTGGCCATTTGTGGACTTTTATCCTTCAGCCTAACTGAAGCATATAACATTACAGGAATAAAGTAACATCTCCTTATTGCCAATATTTTGGCAACATTATACTGCCCTGCCATTGTATATACCCTCGGTATCACTACTTATGGAAGGATAAGGCATGTGCATTCAAACCACAACAACTCTGAATCATACAGGTAGCCACCTAATTTTATAAATCCAAGGCTGATCATTCAGGCCCCAAGTTTCTGAAAATGACAGGCAGCAAGAAGAAGGAAAGAGAGAGAAACTTTTTAGCTTCTACTCCTTTCAGACAACCCTCAGGTGTGTCCAGACTAGAAAGTATTCAAGTGCTAAATCCCTTGAATCTCACACAGCAAAAAGCAGCTCACTTCTAGCACATAGTCATCCGTAGCTAGTGAAAAAAAAAAAAACAACAAAACACAATATATGTTCATGGCATTAAATCAGAAGGCATCATTCTGATATACAGTATATATATATATATATACACACACATCTTTTTTTGTGTGTATGTTTTTATTCCTGTTTTTGTTTTTTTTTTCTCACTACATAAAGTATATCCGCTACCTTGTTTGCATCCCTTCAGAGTGATATTTTGTAGTCATAATATGCACAACATTGTTTACCTTTTTGCTTGCTGTGAAATGTGTTCGTCACTTTCTAATATCACTGTCCATGAGCCCGTTTCCTCACAGAAAATTATTAGCAGTGTATGGTAATTTGTGGGAGACAATACCATGAGCTTTTGTAAAACACTGAAGTCAGTCAAATGGATAAATTAGTGTCAGTGCTCTTGTCCGCATCCCTTTTGGGGGTTATCTCCTTTTCTAATCATACAAACATGCATCATGTTTGATGGCTGCAGGCCACTTTTTCTGTCAACTCAAACCAGCAGCTTTACAACCACAGCTGCTGCACTATTAATCATGGAATCTTTCTCACACAGCAGCATAGTGTCTGTACTAACATGCGCATGTCGGTAAAAATAAGGACCTACCAGTTCAGGATAATATACAGGCAAAAACAGAGATGTACAACTAATTGTGAAGACTCCAGGCATGCACTTTTTCCACCTATGTGTAAGCTTGTGCACACATAAGCATTTTTGTACCTCAAAAGTCCATGTAAAGTGTCAGTCAGGCTGTGGTCACAGCTTCAACATGATGGAAGCTTTTTAGAGGATGGGACATGAGGTTGGTAATTACAATTACAACATCCATTACAACATGAAAAAAATGCAATGTGTCAGTGCTGAACTCATATGGAGAAACTGCAAGCTCTGGACATGCTTAAGCTGAAGCAAATGCACCAGAAATAAGAAAATGACTGGATTTGCTTTGTGTTTGATGTAGCATGCATGCTAAAATTGGAGAAAAATGTATTTTAATAAATCAAAAAATTAAAATATTGGGGGTCATCTATTTTCTTAAAAATACACACCTAAATTCTGTGATGAAAATATTTACACAAGTTGACACTTGGAAACAATGCAGGCTGCAATGTTTGTCCTGCATATTATAAATATTCAGCCTGTAACCCAAAACAGCAAAAATAATAAATGCAGCAATAAAACCACAGCTCTGAAACACACATCATGCTGCCGAAAAGACCATTTTTACCCTCAGGCAATGAGGGTTATGAGCAGTGGTTATGTGATCTGACACATAATTCTGTTATTATGCTGTTTGTTGTTTTTATTTTACCCTTTGAATGTCCTTTAATACATTTTTACTAATGCAGTGCACTTTGCCACAAGCACTGCATTTTTTCAGACATAAATGACTACATACAATTTCTGCAATTACAATTAGCAATAGAAACAATATTTAAGACATTTGCCACTAGAGACATGTAAACCAATGACACACCCCTGCCCTCAATCAAAGTGACACATTAACTGTCTGGTTATATGGGCAATATGACAATATGACAAAAAAATATACAAGCACTTATATGATCATCATGTTTTTATGATTTATAAAGGCAAAGCATTCAACTCTATATTTTATTTGTTCGATATTTTACCAAATTTGAAATTGCACTTAACATTGTAGTCCTGCATCACAGGGATAAAACAGTGTTATTAGGTGATTGTTGCACATTGTCCTGCACTTAATTCACAATTTTCCCTGTAGACTTCCTTCAGGTCTATGTCCCCCGGCTACTTGTCACTCTCAATCACCCCAGCTACTGATAATAGCTCAGAGGAGGTCATCAATCATCGCAGCCATGCTCTAGCAAAGTATGCAGCTTTCATGATGAACTCTCATTATTATAATATTCCCCAACAAGTATGCCACCCTCACATTGGTCTACATGTGGACCTTTGCAGATAAGTTCGGATCTGCTCCATACAAATTACATGTGATGGGCTCTATTGATTTCACAGTGTCTTCTGTTTATGTTGCCCCAGATAGCAAACAGTGACTGGAGAACCATGCTGTGAAAGCTATGCAGTGCTTTCACTTACAATGAATGGGCTAGCTGAAAAGATTCATCACTGAGGGACTAAAAAAGCGATTGATATAAATGATTACGTTTGAAATGTACCTTTATTAAGATCAGAGAAGAATACAGTGAATTGAGCTGGTTTCAACAGACACAAAACCCAACAACAAGGATGAAGAATTGGCATCTCTAAAAGGCAGAGAACACGAGAGAAGAGTAGTACCATACAAGTGTCACATTATGTAAATGGAACATTACTAATAGACAGAGAGAAAGAAATCTCTCAGTAAGCTGGGGAACTCATACTGTGTATGTGTGTGTGTGTACATTTATACACACACACAAGTGTTCTTGAAGCCATAATGCCAACACACAGGTCCATGCCATAATCACATTTTCACCACACCTGACCTCCATGCGTTTCCAGAGGTTTTATGCATGTTAACCTCCTCAAACATGACCTTAAAGCCGCGTAATAATACTAATAATAATAATAATCATCTGAAGAAAAACAATAGGTTCCTTGCACTTCATGCCCTGAGCCGTTTTGGCCCTGGTACTTTCATGCTCGGGCCCTAACACATATATCCACATATGTGCCGTGCTTTATCATATTTTTTTCTCTAAATGGGAAACATAATTTACCAAATCAACATTGTGTTCTACTGAAGAGCCAAAACGTAATGCCGGCCCTGTATGTAAATTGAGCCGCAATTGTGGACATGATGCTCCTTTAGAATAAAAACCAACAGAAACTTGCTCCTAAGGACTGAAGTCGACCTGGCTTATAGTGATTGCTCATTGAACAAATTTGCAGATGTCCACTGGAACTAAGGCAAAGCACCAACCATTAATGCCTCTGTACCTGTTTGCAGGTTGTGTCCCATCTGGAAATGGTTACACCACGAGGCCTTGCTTGAGAAGCTGTTGCACACAGCTGAGCGGAAAAGTAATTGTGCCTGCTTAAGATGCTAAAAACTTTCTGAATGTTTAAATGGCTGATGGAGAGTTGACCTGACTGAGGGAGATGGACAGTTGTGTGTGTGTGTGTCAGTTAAAAACAGACATGGAGATACAGACAGAGAACTGTTTATGCTGCTGTCTACTAAACTGATAGTGTCTGATTTTCAAATGTCTTTTTTCAGATATTCATATGAGAAATGTCAATTTTAATGGTCAAACTTGTACACTTTACAAAGACAAATGCATTATTGTATGCATTTTAAAAAGTAAAACATACTGCTATAACAAAAAACTGCATGTTTTGTTTCACTACTTGTATGAAATAACTTTCATATTTGTATATGATTATGGAGTATGGAGTTTTCTATATAAACTTTTATATAATCTTTAGGGGGTAAGAACAGAAAATAGTGTGTATGCAATTGAAAGCATATTCAGAATTTAAATGGTAAATTGGATAAAATACAAATACGATAATATGGTAGCCCACCATATTCTGTACCATTGAAGTAGCTCTTAGTCTCAAAATGGTTGGTGACCCCTTATCTAGAGTTTTTATTTTTATTGCTAAACAAGAAAAATATCTATTGGAAGTGTAACTAAAGTTTAGCTATATTCACTGACTTCTTGGCACATCATTGTCATGGAAGACAGCATAATAACAGGACACCAAATAAAATGAACTGTGCACAAATGAGGATAATCTAAATTAACAAGTTGGCAAAATGTGTAACATGAATCCAATTTAAGTTATTTTAATATGGACTTAATATTTAAATAATGTGTGAATGTCACTAACTTCAATTTTCTGGTATCTTTTATTTAATGAAAAAGTCATAATTTAGTGTTCAATGATTTAGTAATTACCTAGAGACATATACGCCTCATATGGTTAAGGGGAGTACTGGCCCTTACTTTTTTTTCCCACTTCACACACTGATTAAGTCTTAAGAAAAATGTTTCACCACAGTATAAATCAAGTGGGAAGTAGGCTCATTTTCCTACAGATTTCCATTCAAATTGAATAAAATTTTTAAACCAGCCCCTTGGTGGCTATTCAGTATATTCTTACTACCTGATTAACGTCACCTGCAAACCAGAACCCTTTCATCCATTTATATAAAATCTATGGACCCTCCCACTGGTCCTTCACTGTCTTCCATCAGTCAAGACAGCACATTGTTTTTGTTCATTAACGGGGACATACGAGCAAGGCCTTGATGGGCTGGACTGTCATCAAACGTAATTTATCTAAATGCTTCTGTCCTTGTAAAGGTAAGTAGAGCTGAAAAAAGGAGACAGTGGATGGATTTTATTAACTGTGCAAAGTATGTATCATGTTTTTGTTGTGTGTATTGCAGGGATGTGCTGCATGATAAGTTTGTATGAGAGAGATTTTTTTTTCAAAGCAGATCCATGTGTGAATGACTTTAACACCAATTTCACTTCTTATATCAAACTTAAACCAGTCTATGTTTTTCAATTTCTAGGAGGAACCACACGTACCTCCTAGAAATTGAAAAACATAGACTGGTATGCCACTAATGCATCACAGACAGGCTTTAGTACGTACGTTAAGTTTGTATGAGAGAGATTTTTTTTTCAAAGCAGATCCATGTGTGAATGACTTTAACACCAATTTCACTTCTTATATCAAACTTAAACCAGTCTATGTTTTTCAATTTCTAGGAGGAACCACACGTACCTCCTAGAAATTGAAAAACATAGACTGGTATGCCACTAATGCATCACAGACAGGCTTTAGTACGCACGTTTATTGCGGAGAATTCGCATCTACGCACATCTGTAGTCCCAGAAATTCATTAACATACAACAGGGTAAAAAAATTAAAAGCAGAATCTGAAGAAATAAGTCTCCAGGGAGGCTTAGATTATGCACAACGGAGGTGTTCTGTTTACACATATGCTAATTTTTCCTCATGCTAAAGCCCACACATGAAAATTGATTTTCTGCTCAGCTGTTCTATAAGGCTTTCTATATTTCCTGTGTAGTCTAGAATAGCTCTGGTTTAAACACTTTTTAAATGATTCTACTTTAAGCCTCTTGTGCTTCCATAACAAATAATAGCTGTTGGTGAATTTTAAAAATGTTGTTACTCATTACAGTTAAGTGCACTTATTTCACATTTCATTAATATTATAGTCTTGAAGCTGTTTAAAAAAACACAGCATGCTTTAAAAAAAATTACCAAAAAAAAAAAAAAGGCTTACATGGCCCTTAATATGGAAAGAGAAAGGTTGGTTTTGAGTCCGTAGGAAGAGACGAGTTGGGAAGCGCAACAGTGACAGTCTGGCTTTTCTAGTTTAAGAAGAGCCAACTCTGTTAAGAACTGTGGAAATTATAATAATCTGCAATACTCTGTGGGTAGTATATACTGTATATAGAGAGAAAAGTTTTGCATTCAAAATGCCAATGTCAACAACTGACGTAAGTTCAGTTGTACACCCAAGAGAAGAATTGTACATCCAAGAGTGGAAAAAAATCCAATCTCTCCTTTCCTCACGGGCCACTGATATCACTACATATCGGATTATTGCTCTTACGGATGATGTGGATAATATCTGTGTATAGTGGCAGGTGGTTTGAGTGTTAAGCTGCATTGATATATTTGTTTTAAGACCTGAAAATACTGTGTATCAAGCATAGTTTTTCAGTTCCATGAGGATTAAGTGCTGCAGGATTTTCAAAAATATGTCGACAGTATTTGGTATTAGATGACTCACTACCCCTTCATAATCCATTGCATCTTGTATTCCAGTTTCATGAATGAATTTCATTTGTCATATTGATAAATAATTTTAACTGACACAATCACACAACAGCCCCATGATGGTAGACACTTTTATCTCATCTCATATTCATATATACAGCATATTATACAGCTCATGATTAATTGATGACAAAGTTTAACCAGATCATAGCAAATGTGGTTACATTTCAAGTCAAAAAATCTTCCATCATCCCCCAACGTCATGAAACCATATGCAAGCAGTCACACAAACACATGGTAG
Source organism: Brachirus orientalis (assembly GCA_016785285.1). Classification (NCBI taxonomy): domain Eukaryota; kingdom Metazoa; phylum Chordata; class Actinopteri; order Pleuronectiformes; family Soleidae; genus Brachirus; species Brachirus orientalis. The sequence goes on along the minus strand of JAFBJR010019384.1, from coordinate 5,961,544 downwards.
CACTAAATATGAAAAAAAAACAGGAAATAAAGGAAATAAAGACATTTATAGGATCAGGGGCTCAATTTACAAAAAGGGCAACTCCTCACAATAATTAATTAGACAAAAATGGTTCAGTGCAAATCTTGTACTTACAATATGTTTATGTATTTCAATAAACATACCCTAATGCATGTTTCTGCATAATTATGCATACATACTAATACTGATTACAATGTAAAACATGCAATTTTTGGGCACCTGTGTACACTTAATGTAAATATTAATTAGAACAATAAATGAATAAAAATGTCTTCAAAGGTGGCTCTTAAAACTCAATACCAGCACACAATACCACAGGCCACAAAAGTGTGACTGGAAGTGTGCCTGCCCACAAGGTGTGCAAACAAGCTGAAAACAAGTCACACTCACTTAAATTTTCCTCAAGCCCTTATGCACTATGCAGAAGATTATTATTTATATCTATTTCATGTCATTATTGGGATATGGACTATGCTACTATGTGTGTGCTTGTGCGTTGGATGTGTTGTGCAGCTACCATGAACGAAGCATATCAGCTTGTCCATTTATTTTTATGTGTATTCTGTCAGGACAAATTTGAAGTTGCGTGGCTTGTGGCTCTATCACCTGCTCCTGTACCGTTATGGTGATTTAGTTCAAGAAAGGCTGCCACTCAGGTCATGACCTCTTCCCTGACCTCCTCACCAGCCATCCATGGGTCAGCACTAATGAGTGGCAGGTCGGTCAAATGGGACAGGACTTCTATGTCAGCCCACTGTCTTACTGACTTCTGCTAACTCTCTCTCTCTCACACACACACACACATATATATACCTAGCAAACTGCAAACATTGCTGCCCTTGCCAAAAAAATGGTCAATACTTGAAGCTGATTAAAACAGAAAGGAAATCTGTGAAATAGCTGCCAAAGTGGGAACAGAAGAGAGAAAGAGAGCAGTTTAAATACATTTGTATTATTTTTTTGTATTTATTATTGGTATTATCTCTGTCTACCTACCATGGGTTTCAATAACTGGCTGGGGGTTTGGACAAAGCTTTGTCCATATCCTTAACTTTTGCCAGTTAACCCTAAACTTAACAGATTTTAACTGTAAACATCCACCGTTTCTCAAAAATAAGGTTCACGTTTTTTTTCTCCATCAGTGTATATGCCAGAAAAAGTCCTGAAGTGGTAACTAATACAAGTACACAAATGCACAGAGTCACTCTCACACTCTCACACTCTCACTCTCTCACACTCTCACTCTCTCACACTCTCACACTCTCACTCTCTCTCACTCTCTCTCACTCTCTCTCACTCTCTCTCACTCTCTCTCACTCTCTCTCACTCTCTCACTCTCTCTCTCTCTCTCTCTCTCTCTCTCTCTCTCTCTCTCTCTCTCTCTCTCTCTCTCTCTCTCTCTCTCTCTCTCTCTCTCTCTCTCTCTCTCTCTCTCTCACCTACCATAGCCCAACCTGGTTTATCTGTGTTCTACCCTGTTAACTATCCCTGCTAGTTCTCACTCTGTTGCTCCTCTTTTTGTACAAACACTTGGTTACTCACCATTAAACTTCTCCAGGGCTCAGCATATTAAGGAATTAATTTACTCAGCACACACCAAATGCACAAGGCTGTCAACATTGTTCTTCGAATGCAATAATGCAGTCATAATCATGGAGTGATTTCAAACATCATCTCAGACTATAGTATGTTTTAAATTCAAAATGAGAATGAAGTTTGAATCAAAGCAAATTGACTTTCTATGATTGAATTTACTTTATGACTCCTACCCCACCCCCTTCATGCTTTCCCCATCTCTTACTGACTCTTGCCACCTCTCTTTCTTTATATATTCTTTTTTTTTTTTCCTCACAGGATGTAAAACACCATTCCGATCTCTTTCTGCTTCACTGCCTTGGCGTGGACCTGTGTGACTTTACGCACACACTTGTTTACCTTTCAGCGGGCCACACATGCTCGTGCACAAGTTCCAGGTATCCATGCCAACAGTCAACAACGTAATGGCAGGGTGTATGTGTGCTGACATGTTTATGAGCTGCTGTGACTGGAATTACCACTTCAACACATAGAAACAAATGAAAGCAGCAAACCTCAGGCTACTGTGTTAGAGTCACAACGGGCTAAAGGGGGACAAGGACGTATAATGACATTTCTGTCGTACTGTTCCATTATGAGTTGTACATGCACATAAATGATTAGAAATTAAACCAGGCCCTTTTTAAATCGAAATCTCATTATCATGACAGTGAACCTAACTAAATACAGACTCTTGATTAAGCAAATAATGTACACTGATGAAATTAACAGGGAGCAAGTGTTTATTTTATGAGAAATTTGTGTCACAAGATAGGAACAAAATCAAAACAAACGAAGCCATGTTGGACATCAGCAAATTTTACCCATCAAATTAAAATCTCTGTGTGAAATGAAGGCTGAGGATAAAGCAACTAAAGGCCAAATGCAGGTTTTAAGTTACAAAGCACAGAAATTGTCCTGTGCACTATAATTTCTTGTTTATTCTACAATGGAAGCAAAAAGATTTCAGTCAAAGGGCCAATGGGGATTTCCCTGCCTTGATCTTCAGTCATGATCTCTCTTTGCAACATGCACTTTTCTCGCCCTAACTAGTTGCTTTTTGTTTTTAACTCTAACCAAATGTTACTCACCATGCCTAAACCTAAACATATTCATAACTAGGGAATCATTCTCTTTTCAGCCATGTAAACAGGTAATATAAAAACACACCCATTCCCATTAAGGCAAAAACCGACGCTACTAGAGGCCAATAGCATTGTCATGTCATCAATTAAACCTAGCAATTAGCTCTTCGATCTCAGGTGGCCAAGTTGTGCAGGCAAACAGAAAGATTCAGGATACAGAAATTGAGCTGTTTTGAGAGAATACAAATGCACTGCATCCTCTTGTTAATTTTAAATTCCAAGTAGAAAGCTGTAGCTCAAAAGGGCCACTAGGATTTTTCTTGTCTTAACCATGCATTTCCATCAGTATTTAAATACAGTATACCGATTATACTGCTTCGTTTCTACAAAGCATATATATACTTGCCTTGTTTCAACAGGCTCTGAAACTCATTCATTATATTGACAGTAAAGGTCATCTTGTGTTACTTTTGGCAAAAAAGCAATTTTAAATAGCATTGCAGTTCTTAATTTCTTCTCACTTCTTGACATACATTATTTCAAGAAGTTCAGAAAGTTAAGCTTACTCTGATGCAAGTGCCAAATTTGAATATCACATTGTTTCAGCCCTACTTCCAAGATTTTCCCTCTTTCTTCCTTTGCTCTTTTTTCTGTGTCCTGTTCTCGTCTTTCATCTAATCCTCATTACATACAGTGGGAACCTTCATCACTGCTGTGCCTCAGATCATCTCAACTTAATTACCCTGCCTGTCTGCATCTGCCTACAGTCAGCCTCACTACATACACCTACTTTTATGTTCAATAGCACCTACACACAATGATATAGATAGAACAGGGGTCGCTCATGTGTCACCTATTTATTTCATGTTGGCATATATGTGAACCCAGATAAACAGATGAGCAATTACAATGAGGAGAAAATAAGTGGAAAATAAAAAGACATTATGACTTAAAACTGCAGGTCAACTGTCAGTCAGCAGCTCATGTTCAACCAGTTACACTGCATTACACTGCAGAGTAAACAAAATTGCATAACTTTGGCAGTTGACTCTCAAAATCTGTGTCTGGCATGGCACTCCCACATCCCACAAGATTTTTATCTGGTGTCTCTGAGACTTACACATATGTTTTATATATGTGTGGTTGATTCTGTTATTACTGTTAAAAAAAAGAGAGAGAGAGAGACGTACCTTGATGTAATTACAAGTTTATATATAGATAAGCCAAAACATTTTTTGATGGTCCTCACAGGCTTTTTACAGTTAAGACTTGCTTTTAGGATTAAGGTTAGAATTGGGTTTAAATTAGGGTTAGGCATTTAGTTGTGATGGTTAAGGTTAAGGTAAGGGGCTAGGGAATGCATTATAGCTATGAGTGTCCCCACTATGAATGTTGAGCAACCGTTTGCGTGTGTGTGCATGCACGTGTGTGTGAATAATGTGTTGTCCTAAGTGAAGTCAGTCGGCCAAAGTAAATATTGCCCTAACTGCCCCATGAATGTAAGGGTTTAACACAAAGATTTGCCCATGTGTGCTTTCATTAGATCAGACAAACAAAACTGCCTGTACCAATGTAAATAAAGATATGTGCATGCTGCTGAGATAACATGTGAGTGAACTGTATGTGTGCATGCAGTCGTATCAATGATCAACCCTTTACATGAAGTAAAATCATGTTTACATGACAAATGGATGTGGTAAAAAAACAAAAACAAACAAAAAAAAAAAACATTTATTATATTTAAATGTTTTTTTGTGTGTGTGTTTCATGTGTTTACTTAGTTCAGCCTAGAGAAACAATGCTATTCTACTTTCCCTGATCCTAACCAGATGCCTTTTGTTTGTGGATATAATAATAATAATAATGTAAACTTGGTTCAGGAGAGTAAGTTCACTTGTGGCAATGGCAACATGTGATCCTTGCAACTCGGTTGTTGCTCGTGTGTGTGCGCGTGAAAGAGAGACGTGTGTCTTTCCAAATCAGTCTATGCATTTAATACTGTGACTCGTAAAAAAAAACAATGTGTTACTCATCACATATGTGGTCATCACTGAGGCTGCACCCATGAGGAGGAATAAAGACATGGCATATTACCTGCAAAGTAAAGTGAGAAAACACTGTTAGATGAGAGCCTGTACTGTGCATTTATTATTGTGCTTTTTGATGTTTTATTGGACTAACTCTTGAATCAGGTTCAGCAATACAGTATGTTTCTACTGGATAACATTTCTTAATGTAGTCATACCTTTCTACTTTGAACTTCTTTGGTTGTTGTTTAAATCAAACACAGATTTGGCAGATTCCATTTCTTATTTGTTATAGCAATCAATGAAAATGCATCAGAACAAAATTCGAACATAAAATTTATTAGCCAGGATTTCTTTTCATTATGGGCAAGAAAATTGAAAGGAAGGAGAACTAATTATGTGGATTGACAGGTAGAGTTTAACCATTTTTTCCCCTTACATGTTCTTTATTCCTCTTTTCCCCATTCTCTCATTCTTCTCCAACCAGACAGACTGGTTGCCAATTTGGTTTGGCAGCAGCAGCTAAATGCAATCTCTGTGTATCAGAGGTCCTGGTGATGCTTAACCCATTCAAGGCAGAGAAATGGGGAAATCAATCACCAGTTTGAGGGTAAAAAAAGCTTGTCCTGCTATCTGCCACTTAAACACCTATTGCTGTAGCTGGAGAACATAGAAACGAAAGCCAGGGGAATGAAAAGAGGTCAAACCCATTTAGGCAACCATAGGAAAAAATGTCACACAAAAACAATGTACTTAAGTGGTTTGACCGTTTAAAAAGCTAGTTCTGTGGTTCTGTGTAGAAACCATCATCCCACCAAAAACAAGGCATTCATAATTTGATCATTTATACATTACTCTTAAGAATTGTGAAACATAATTGCTGAGTTCTTCTAATATATATTACTTTCTTAAAAAACTAGATCATACTCTGTTCTGTTCGACTGCAACACACAACCATCTACTAATATATGTCCATATGTTCTAAAAGATATTTTAAAAACTGACAGTGACGGTGCTAGTGACTGTGGGAATTTT
>JAFBJR010019384.1:5731483-5955791 GCA_016785285.1 Brachirus orientalis | reverse complement strand
CACAGCAACATTTTCATCAGTAGACTCAAAACTCAAAAGCCAGTGTGGACTGACTGCAATTAAATCCGTATAGGAAAAAAATAGGTGACAAAAAGGTGACAAAAAGATCATCATTTACGTCTAAAACTTTTATGCATTAATATTAAAATGTTAAAGGGTGTTTTGTGAAATAACCACAAGATGGAAACATGTTGCACAATCATATAGAAACACACATATACAGTATATACGGAAGCTTGGGGAGGTGATGTGAATAACTCTGTTTGAACATATTCTCAAATGTCACTGCTATTGAAATGTTTTAATACAGTTGTCCTTTGAGTCATGCCAATGCCCCTTGAGTTTCTAAGTAAAGTAATAGTCACTGTTTTATTGGATGAAATGTACAGCAGAAACATTCTGAACAATGTCATTTGTCTTGCAATAATCCATGCTTTTGTTCATGTCACATACCCCAGGGATGTGGAGGGCTTTGGTCAAGCAGAGTGGACCATATGCACAGTTTGGCTGTTCATCAAAAACATTACTAGATTATGGTGGGGCTTTCCCTTTGTCTTGTTATTATAATTGTGCAGGTGCCTTCCTAAGCCCTGGGGATGAAGTTCCACACATTTTTAATCTTTAGACAAATATCACCTTTGTTTACATGTAATGCATAATTAATTAGGCCAGCCTGTGGTTTTGGCCTTGTTTCTGTCTGTTTGTCTGTGAGCAACATAACTCAAAAAGAAAAACTGAATGAGAATTTGGTTAAATTTCTGAGGAATGTAAGTTATGGTCCAGAAAAAGATATCATTAAAAGTTTGTTGGCGATCTGGACATAGATACAAAATCATTCTTTTTAATCACTTGTTAAACTTGGGAGATGTAATTGAGTGTAGTTGGGACTCTTTGGCAGATGCAGCTTTGGCAGATGTTTGCACTCTCTAAGTGCTTTTAATGGTTAATTATGAATTCTGAAAAATAAATAAATAAATAAATAAATAAATAATAAAATCATCACATCCTTGAAAAGCCATCCATCTTTAGTGTCCATATATGACATATTGTTACCTGCACACTTAAATAAAAACACAATTAATTGAAATATATTAATCATAAAAGAAGAAGACCATTCATTTTCAAACTGCAAAATCATGCCAAAACAAGATAATTACTGTTGCATGCTAATGTTTGGATGGGCACAGGATTGGGGGCTACTGTAAGAAGAGAGCCTGGGGCCACCATGATGTGATGAAGTGTAGGCCAATAACAACCCCCACCCCCCTACCGGACAGGGAAGACAGCCAATATTCACCAGAGCGACATATCCTTCCCCAGATAATGGAATTGCTTGGCTATAATAATAATTTGAATTTCACGCCCTGGTGCATCAGTATGGAGGGACCACTGGAGCAGTGGCATAAATTAGCCTCCATGCACTGAGCTGATCGATGCCTACCCCTTCCACCACCTATTGATCTGAGACAACTCCAAAGGTGCGTGAGTATAACTGTGCAGACACATGCACAAAAGCATTTAATTCACCGAAACTTAGCAGGAAATATTAAAATACTGTATAAATTCATGGTGCAGCCCTTCAAAACTAAAAAACAGGTAACTAATATAAGACAGGAAGGCACTAGGTGAGATATGTGAGCTTCTGAATTGAGAAAATAAAATACTCTCCCTATATACAATATAACAGTAAAGTACCCAATCCCCTCTTTTCAAACACGAGGAACCAAGTTTGAAAAACAAAAGATATATTTTACTTTGAGTATTTGCAACATTTTCATGTTCATAGTTTTTGTGTGTCACTTATCTATAACCTTAAGCACTTCGAGGAATAATAAAATGAGTTGGTTCATGAATGTGAACAGCAAGATTAAGGGGATCTTAAACATTACCACTTTAAAGTGTATCATTCAGTGCTGTAATGTAGGTTTTGTCAGGGGTCGATAAAAAACTGTGTGGTGTCAGTTTATCAATTTATCATAAAAGACTGGGTAACTTATTACTGTACATTACTGACAGAGTACGGAGATACAGCAAAGACTAAGAAACCTCACTGGTGAAAAATGAATCATTATGCTTTCATACTTATAAAGACAAAAAACTCATTTTGTCAAAAATGTATTCAGAAGGCTGGCTGATAGCTCCTTTCAAGACAATTATGCACACACACGTACACACGCACACAAATACTGAGAGTAATTCACAATCATGCATTTACACATTCAGAGATATGTGTGTAGACTGGAATGAGCAAAACAGAGCAGAGTCCTGCACAAATACAGACACACTAATTAACCAAGTTTCCCAAATGAGCCACTTCACTGGAATAATCACATCTGTGAGCCATTTAAAGCACCAACTGCACAGTGGGTGTCCTCACCAAATGGAACCCCTTCAAAAAAAAGAGCAAAAACACCACATTGGAGTATTGAAAAATTCATCAAATTCAACAATCAATAGTGGCAGAAGCAGGCAAATCTGTCTGACACAGAGACAGGGGAGGTAATTTCTCTGACCTTTCTGAAGGTCTGTGACTGGGTGCAGTGGGGGGATTGGGGCTAATAATGATGAAAATCAATTCTCAGTTCAGCTCCTTTAGCAAGTGTTAGGGGTGAGGGATGTTGAGGAATCAATGAGTGTCACGAGAACTACTGGGATGAGTGACAAAGAGTAAGGCACAGGGTTGAACACATATCATGCAAGGAGGCAATGGCTTCGTGTTTGGGCTTGTCCTGAGTATAAACTGCTCAGACTGTGTTTGCATTTCACAAGGAAAGCATGGAAACATCCTTCCACTTATTAGAAACCTGCTTATCCTGTCATTTCATGTGTAGTTGCATAATGTGGGCTACAGACAAAATCACAGTAACACCTTATCTACTCTTTTCCAGCTGCAGTGACCAAGTTTTGCCATGTGATGATCAAGCTTAATTTTACCTGTTCAAATCTTGTCAGGTTTTCAGGTCAGCATGTTATGAAACTTTGATGGACCTCAGACAAACTGAAGTGCAGTGATTTACATACACAACACAAATAACATACTCTACGGTAACTTTGAATAACCTTAACTTAATTGTATTTATGGTAGTTATACCACACTTGACAATCAAATTCAAAATTCAGAAGTCACAGAATTGCTTTTGGAGATGCTGCTATTGTAGCATGCAGTAAACAACATTGACGGTTAAGAAACTAGACAGGACCAGTTTAGCTACCTTCTCATGCCACCACAGTGGTGTCACTTGATTAGAAAGACACATGGAGAGGAATTCAGTAAGAAATTGCTTTCCCTTTTTTTTTTGCTTTCCCAAGTCACTTGGATTGTCTGCCATCAGAAAACCTCTGCTGGCATCAATGATGCCCTTTTTTAGATTTTAAATCCAGATGCAAACAAGGACCTTTCTTGAGCAATGAAACAAAAAATATATAGGGAGATTTGTTGAAATTCAGTGTATTTGAAACACCTATGATAAACTCTGATTACCATTCTTTAAAACCTTTAGCAACAGTCATAAAAGAAATATAAAAATCCAGGAATAAATTGGTTTCACTGAATTGCATGCCCCCTTTTTTTCTTACCTGCACATTGTACATTTAATGGCATATCACAATTTTTCATTTGAATAGAGTCTCAAAGAGAAGATGAAGGATCATTTACTGAAGGTGTGAAGAAAAGAGCAAATGGGCTGCCAGTTCTCAGTTCTCTCCAAAGCTATTTAATACACTTTTGATCTATGCAACTGTGAGTGTTACTTTCACACTTACAAAATGAAACACAAAGACTTCACCAAAAGCCATTATGTCTGAGTGATGCAGCCCACTGCAACACCGGTCAGCTAGGACTGCTCCAATGTCCTCTGTGATCATGCTGAAAAAGCCAAGCTTTCTTGCCTTCACACATTTTTATTCCAGTCTCATTATCTATCAGAAGAGGGCTGAGCGGATGTACATTGACAGACACAGGGTTGAACCATGAAAAAAAGACATATGTAGACATAATGCCAACCATATTATTATTTTTTCCTGCCATCTCTCTTTGACAGGAAAAAAACAGCTGAAGGGCATGAATTGTGTTAAGAATTCCCTTTCAACATTTCAGCCGTACAGGCCATGTTCTGTTCCCCCCGTGAATCAGAAGCAAGCAGAATCACATTCATACTGACAATTGCACACAAAATTGTCAGTAACCCAGATGAACATGCAAGGGTGCAGTATAGTGCTCTTTACCCAGCAAAGCATTTAGTACAATACATACTAAGCCCAGCCAATCTGGTGTTTTAAGAAGTGTCAGAGCCATTATTTACCCCATGTTTTGCCACATCTTGAGGGCCATGCAGATATATCAGGCACCAATCCTAGATGGCAATGGGGCAAGAGGCATGTCACACCCTGGACAAGATGATGAAGATGATTGTGATGATGATGGTAATTGTTATTAATGATATTGTTCCTTGTAATACACCTGTTACACAACTGTCCCTGGCCTCTATCTCTCCTCCATCTTCTTCTCTCTTTTCTATTATTATTTTCACCCACCCTTTCCTTCACTAACCCCCTTTCCTTCCCCTTCCTTTCTCTCCTCTCTCCTAATCCAACCGGTCGAGGCAGATGGCCGTACATTCTCTGATTCTGTCAGAGATTTCTTCCTGTTATAGGGGAGTTTTTGTTTTCTCTCTCTCCGCCGATGTCAAGTGCTTTCTCATTGTGTTCCTGCTGGGTTTAGCTGTAATAACTGCAAAGTCCTGACCTCACCATGTAAAGTACTTTGAGATAATGTATGTTATGAATCGGCGTTATACAAATAAAACTTAATTTATTTGAATATATCATGGATTTCTACCAAGTGGCAACCAATTGTGACATCACCCATCAGAATATGAACGCCCTTAAGTCACACCATCATTAACCATTAAAATCATTAATCTGGCTGATATTATCACTTTGATATGGCATGCTTCAAGTCAAAGTAAATTAAAAGGGCATGTCAAACATTTCCTAATAACAAGATTACAATATAAAATCCAACCCAGTCCAGATGATGAGGAAATTATCCTGATCTTGAGTGTGAATCCTGATTGAAATTGGCCAAAGGCTATTTGCATGAATGAATGAATGAATTCAAAAAAATGAATAGGCTAAAGCACATGGCTTATTTTTGCCTTTCCTGTAACATGATAATATACTGCATTTAAAAATATCATGGTAGCTCATTTGGCTAGGATGCAGTCTTCTCTATCTAGCTCTGCATGTCTCGAGTTAAAATGACCAGTAAAGCAGAAAAAGACATTTATTTTCTGAACCAATACTGTGTTTCCAAAGTTAATAAAATTTGCACCCAGCTGCAAGCTCCAGCCCACTGGCTTACAGGCATCTGTGTGGCAATACCATATGGTGTTTCCTAATGAGGAGGTTTTGGGTGCTGCTATCTGTATTCCACTCTCACTTCCTCTCCCCACAGGAAGACCCCCCACCCCCCGCTTATAAGGAATGCACTGCACATTGCTGGCCCACTTTGTAAAAGAAAGTCTCCTTGAATCATTGGAGCTGTGAGTTTCTGTTTTCAGTCAATCCTCTGTGCACAGTGGGAAGCTTATTAACCAAGCTGAGGTATTACAAAAGGATTCAAGTAAGAGAGAAGCAATTGTCTAAAGTCCTCTACTTGGTTTTTTGTCTTTTTTCTTTGCCCCTAACTTAAGTCAGACAAATATCCTAGTAAAAAAGAGATTCTAAATCCAATAATTCTAGTTAGGATTTATAATTTAAGGTCTGATTAATGTAGTTACACATTTGCACAATAATACTATTCAAGTTCAAATATTAATTCAAAATAATGATTCATAAGGTTTCACATAGTGCTATATTTTGTACAGGTTAAACATCTATCATTTTTCTATATGGAATTGAGAAAATTAAAATCAATTCAGTACATTTACATGTTTGAATTACGCAGATGACAGAAAGGGAGAATACACAATACAGCTATTCAGTATTTTACCACATGACTAAGTCAAAGTGTACATATGTTATCAGTGTAATGAGAAAACTGAATCTGTGTCAGCTCATGTGCTGGCGAGATAACTCTACTAAAATTAAAGAAAATCCATATGTTCCTACAGATTGCTGGCCGTTCTTTTTACCAAGGTGAACCAAAAACCCTTCAGAAAAGGGCAGGTGAGAAAATTTTCTACCCGCCCTTCTCTCATAAATAACCATGGTGAATAAATGACCCTGTTCTTTTGATGTTTAACCAGATAATTTGGTGGTGGGTTGCAGAGCTGAGAGCTCAGTAGCAGGGCAGCTTCCCTCTTGGCTTGCCAACGGGTTGCTAACCCAGGCATGACATTAGGCACTCCTCATCAATCTTAATGAGCACTGCATCACCACTGGACTTAACAATGAGACTCGCTTCACACATGCACAGCCCTGAGTGTCACAGTCACAGACACTTTATTAATCCCTTTGGGAAGTCAATTGGGAAAAAAAATTAAAATAAATTTCTCTCTCTCTCTCTCTCCATATATATATATATACATATATATATATATAATTTACACACATATACACAGTCTTAAATGTATGTGGAAAGTGACCCGGTGTTCAGTCTGTGTTGAGTGAATGGTGGTTAGGCTGACTTTCACTCTGTCCTGGCCCTCTTCACCCTCCCCAGCAACTGTGGAGTTGAACAGTTTGATGGCTCTAGTTTTTTTAGTCTGTTTGTGTTGCTCCTTGGGAGCAGCAGCCTGTCACTGAACAAGCTTCTATGGTTACTGATGACACTGTGCTGAGGATGGCTGGCATCACCCAAGATGGCGAGCAGTTTGTTCACTGTCCTCTTCCCTGTCATTGTCACAAGGGAGAGTCCAGCCTAATGTCGCCCACCTAGTCAGTTTGTCCAGCTTGGGGGAGTCCCAGCACTCCAAACTATAGAACAGGACACCAGTGATTACTGAATGGTAAAACATTTCCCGCAGCCACCTCAGGTACAGCCTGCTTTGTTCCTTCTTGTTGAGGTGGTCAGTGTTTTTGGCCCAGTCCAGTTGGCAAAATCTATGACCAACTCCTGCACTCCTCTTCCTGATTTCCTGATAGACCGGCCGTACGGGTTGAAGAAACGCAATGGCCGTACGGGTTGAAGAAAAGAGGGGACAACACAGTCTGCTGAGGTGATCCTGTGCTGCTGACCACAGTGTCAGATGTTATGTCCTTCAACTTGACATAGTTTGGCCTATCTATGAGGTAGATGGTGATCCAGGACACTGGATTCTGACTGTGTCGCTCCCCTTAACAAATGTGCCCCATGCAAGCAGTAGAGGACAGCATCGTCCACACCAACCTCTGTTCAATATGCAAACTGTAGTGGGTCTTTAGCATGCAGAACATGAGGCTGCAGGAGGCTGAGGAAGAGCTGCTCAGTGTCTTCATAAGGTGTGAAGTGAGTGGTACTGGAGTCAATCATCTCACTGGGCCACATCTTTTTTCGGAAATGGAACAATGAGTTGAAGACATACTGTAAAGGCTCTTCCAGTTCAGCAGCACAGGTCTTTAGCAGTCAGGGACACACCTTGTCCAGTCCTCCCCTTCTTCTTCTTGTGCTGACTTAATCACCTCCTTGTCCCTGTTCTTGAAGGCCTTTTTCTTATTATTGTTATTGGGAAAACAACACACAGTTCTAGCAGGGGGACCACAATCAAGGAAAAAAAACAAGCTCCTGGATGTCCTCCATTGTTGTCTGCTGTGTCACGTTCAATGTCATTGTTCATTGCTGTCATACTAGTATGGTGTCACACTGCGTATCTCGCTGATGCGGCCATGAAGCACAGCTCCCAAGTAAAGGTACTGTTCTGAGTCAAAACACAAGCCAAATCCAGGGCTTTTCTGTTCCACTCAGTACTGTACTGTACCAAACAGAACTGCACCATGATGGAAACACGGCTTAAGTCTGTTGCCCTTTTGTTTCTAGTCAGACAATCCACAAACTGATCCAATGTAGCCAGTGTAGAGTCCAGGTTGATTCTGTTAAAATCAGTTGAAATGGTGACAGTTCATCCATCTTATTCACCACTGCGTTAACACTCCCCGTCAATATGGTGGGGACCAATGGTTTAAAAAACCTTTGCTTAGCCGTTAGCCCAGCCTTCTATTCAGCATCCGCCTTGCAGCCACAGCACGTCCTCCTTAGCTCTGCTGAAATGTGAGGCCTTACGCCAGCGTGCACCATCATCTTCAGAGTCAGAAGTCCTTCTCTTTAATGAACAAGAGAACCGGCTCTTGGAAATTCCAAAGAATGAGACATATACACAGGGTAAATGAAACACACTTCCTTTGCTGGAGGAGCAAAAATAGTAAAATAGAAAGAAAAAACGTGCTGCAGAGCAACTGGAAAGGCTGTAGTCTCTCACAGCACCTACAATCTAGGTCTATTAGTCCTCAAGGTGTTTTTCTTACATTTAAAATTTGCATTGCACATTTTACTATATCAGTATGAGCTGTCACTGTGGCGACCCCTAAAGGGAGAGGCTGAAAGAAGGATATGAGCTGTGCTAGTGTTCATGCTCACTTTCATTTGATTTGGCACAAAGTGAGAACCTTTGAGGACATTACCATTCAGTATTGACATTCTTAAACTGTCAACAATGCAGCCACCTCCTCACATCTACACACAGTGTAGCCCCATTTAACTGCTTTCTGTAAAGATCATATAAAACCAACCCTCATCTTCAAGCAACAGCAGCTGGTTTGGCTAGCCATTAGTGAATTTTCATTAAAATTAACAATAACTCAAATGTAAATAAAATGGAACTAACAAATAAAAATTAAGAAGCAAATTGTAAACATACACTGACTCTGATAATACGTCTGATTGCTTGATTGCATCCATTGTGAAGGAAACTTGACTCTTTCTTATCAACTTTAATAATACCAATTAATGAAACATTATAGATATTTTTGCTTGAAGATGAAAAAAAAAGAAAAATATGATCTCACTACAGCTGATGTAGCAGGATTTATTGCTTTGTCTCACAGTGACTGTTTTCTTTCTACCCAAGTCTCATTACATCTAACCTGTTTTCACTCCATGTTTCTTTTTTTCAAAGGCCATTGTTATATGTCAAACATTTTGGCATATTAAGGGTAATATACAACAAAAGAAGTATTATGTTTACTGTATTTCCAGAAATATTATTATCTACACATGCAGCCAACATAAAGATCTGACCCAGATGCTTAGATTTGTGTCTTGCATATGTTATGATACATGTGTTCACAAACACGCACACATGCAAAGGGCTTGCAGTCGTGTATGTTACATGTCCTTGGAGCAAATGCTTTCAACTGCAGCAGGTTGACATTGTTCAGCACCAAATGTGAACAAATTAAATGAGGCAATTAAAGACTGAATAAGCCAGCGTTAATAATTGCCGCCCGATATGCCAGCAGCAATCATAATGAAGCTGCCATTCTGCTCGACTGGCTCAGTAGTGCCCTACAAGCAACCACAAGATAGCGCATGTGTATGTGTGGGTAGAGCATAATGCACCGCTTAGTTCAAACTCTGAATCCATTCTCTACAAACACTTCACAAACCTTCAGGCTGGAGTTTCAATATGTCCCTGTCAGGATCAGTGTCAAGTTGAGAGGGAGTCACAGAAATTGCAAAAATACAGACAGACAGTGACACAAAATGCACTGAACATAAAATCTGGATTAGAGGAGATGATAATTTAATCTGCATGAGATAAGGAAAAAAGACATAAACACATACGTAAGCGGGCAGACATTCACATGCGTGCTTGAATACACGCACACACACAGGCAAAAAAAGAAGGCAAGAGGCAGTCTGGCAGAAAATTGAGACGGTCCGCCATTTTTCGACTCTCCCTCATCCCTCTGGGTTTATGGCCCATGAAGCCTCTTGTCATTGGGACTCGCCAGAGAGCTGAATTAACAGGGCCTGATCTAGACCACCAGCATGAGAGATATTCCCCTTCATCATTAACCTACCTTAGAGACATGAGACTACATGTCTAAGGTGCATGCTAATTTTAGAGAGAATTGCTGTACAGTTCACACAAAAACAATAAACTAACACGTAGAGTGTGTTTGATCATGTCTGCTCACATAAATAAAAAAAAAAATGTCATGCAGGTCATGCAGTAAGTTATGACATGCAAGATTTTGGTATGGTTCAACATTTCATTAATCCAAAGTGCTACAGTAAAGACATGGAGTGTCAACAACAACTGACATGCATGATAATAAGATAAAGGTGTAATTATCTGAATAATTACACCTGTAATTTTTTTCAAATTGGCTTATATTTTTATCTTTGTCAGTATTTTTGGTCTTGGTTTTTCTATGTGTTGATTTTTGCACTTTTGTTCTCTGACTTATGTACCTTGATAATAGTATTTTGATTTGAACTACATTAAAGCATCATTGTATTTGTACATCTCACTTAAACAGTTTTAACACTTTTGTAGTATACTTGGACCAAAAAAAAAAAAAAAAAAAAAAAAGCACTTCTCATGACAATGTGATTAGTTCAAGGCAGGAACTGTGCAGTCCAAGGCTAATACAGTGCATGCTCTCTTTTTTAAAAGGCACTAAACCAGGCAGAGGAAAAAGGATCTTGTAATCTTTAATTAAATGATCCATTTAGAAATGTGGGGAGAATGTTCTCCTATAATTACTCTTTATAACGTACAAAATGTACACTAAAACCATTTGTTTGGGAGGTTATGTGTACACAAACTGCTGGTCAAGTGCCGCCTCTCAGTATTCCATGAAATACAGCATTTCTTTTAATTGCTTTTGGAGTGGGGAAGTTACTCAAGTTCTATGCGTGAGAAGTGTTACAGACATCAGGATTTTCAAAGAAATCCCTCAGTCACATAATACTGTGTGCTACCTCCATAATTCTACTGCACTGCTGCAGTAAACAACCTGGCCTTGAAACTCCCTGTTTTTAAGCCAACCATTTTCACACACTCTCAATCTCTTCTCCTGTCACAGGGGGCTAGGGCAGTCAGTGCTGACCAACCGCCATGCAGTCCCACTCTGTTTATCTGTTTGTAATCATTGCCTTTCCTCTGCGGGGACAAACAGAATCCAATCAGTCTAGCTAAGGAATGACAGGGTCACAGACCTGACACACTGGCTGGCCATCTATTTGTCAGTGGTGTCAAATGGTAGGGTGGTCCAAAATGTTGCTGGGCCAACACATCATTCTGGTAGATCGCTGATCGGTGAGAGAGTGGGAAGCGGGAGGGAGAGACAAAGAGGTGAGCAGAAGTGAGAGGGACAGGACATACTGTATTTACAGTGAAATGGAGGTTTATCATTGTTACTGATATTTGCTTGTAAAAAGGTGTGTGCCTCAATGACAAAAGCTAACTATTTAACTCAGTAAAACACAGAGAAAATAAAAACAGCCAGGTAAGCACAAAAGCACGGACAAGGGTCTGCTACTGTGTTAGCGATGGGGATTCTCGTAATAGTAAAGGGGAACTGATAGATACAGAAGTGTGTAAAAGCCCCACTGAGGGCCCATCCCTGTGTGACCTATATTAACAACACCAGGTGCATCTGAGTGTGAAATGAGCACACAGGTGTATTTGTACATGGGTGCAAGAATGTGGTTGTAACCAAAACTGAGATGCGTCTCTGTGTCTCTCTTTCTCAAATTTAAAATGCTTAACGAATGAGATCATGATTAATATAATTAGTGGAGTCTGCTTCACATTTTCACAGCAAGACGAACGTATTCTAGCCATGTATATCTCCCAGTTATGTGTGTGTGTTTGTGTAGGTATAGCAACTTTGATGCAGTACCTTTTTGTATAATCTACAGTCTCTGTTTTTCATTCGTTAATTTTCTACAGCTTTATCTTCCAAATAAGGGTCACTGAGGGCAGGAGCCAATCCCAGCTGAAAGCGAAAGGGCGAAACATGACCGTTGGAGGAAACCAAAGTACCTGGAGAGAACCCAAAAAACGCCTTAGGCCGAACCATGATCCAAACGGTGACCTTCTTGCAGTGAGGCAACAATGTTAGCCACTTTCTAAAATATTCACAACATAAAACAGCAGGCTTTCACCACACGCCAGTGTAATTAAAACATTTTTAAAATAAAACAGCTTCTCAAGCATTTCATTTTGAAATGCAAGTGAAAACTCAAAGTTTCACTTGACATAGTAGTGACTGTGACTTTCAAAAAGTATGAGTCATATTGTTTCACTCCCTGTATGTCTGTGTGTCTGCCCCTTTGTGTGCACATATACTGTTTGCAAGTAGATGAGGCTTTGTTATTTTACAGTTACAAGGTAGCAGAGGTTGAGGTTGAAAGGCTCATCTGTGTGGTACCAATAATTAATTAAGAATTGGCAGCATTACAGGCAGTTAGCATCAATAATTAGCCGACTACAGGAAGTCAATACGCTCCCCTGAGATTTGGGAGGCCGTAACCCAAATGCCTTGTGACTGCTTGCCCTGCTGAGGGACCTAAAATAGGCAGATAAATCATCCAGTGTAGGATGAGAAAGTGATATATCTTGGCACACTCTGACTCACACATACTGCATCATAATCACACAAAGTCAAAGATGCACACATGCGGGTGAACATGTCATAGCCATGTCATAGCCACAATCATAATCAAGACTTTAAGGTCAATAAAAATTACAACAGGCTGGTTGTAAAGGTTTACAGGATACTAGTTTTCAGTCAACAGCATATACAACTGTAATGAGATCATATTCTTGTGAGGCTTTTGTTTCCATTTTTGAAGTGTTGTTGATTCACTTACAAATGGAAAAGAAATTTAAGTGAAAACAGGAGTAAGAATAACTGGAAGAATGACGTAAATGATGCCTCTACATTATTACCCGAATAAACGCTTTGTGACAAAAAACATAATAGGAGCCAGTTGATCAGTTGAAATGAGACTGAATCACTTGAATGGTATTAAACGAGGCTCAACAACTGAGGTGACATCTGCATTTAGATCTGTATATACCTGATACAGGTCTGAACGGGTAATCAGCAGTTATGTTCAGCGGCTCGATCATCATTCTGTAGGGACCTTTTTCCTGACATAGTAGCCCTTATTCTTGGCCACTTAGAGGGACGGGGTCAACAAAAATCTATACAAAGTTATTCAGAGTGATCACCTTTAACCTTAAAGTTTGCAAGGGTCCTTCTCCAGGATGACAACCCCTGTCTTCATCCTGCACAAGGGGGCACTGATTGATTTGATGAGGATGAAAAAATGGTGATGCCACAGTTCCTTATAGTCCCATGATCTCATTTCAGTTAAACACCAGTGAGGAAATGTCTTTTGGAAGAGTAAAAGGGTCACAGACGTGAGAACCCATTTGTGGTGAAAGTCATTCTGGGGGCATGTTGTAGTTTAGCATCTTAATCTACTTAAGTCGTTTCCTGCCAGTCTCAGTATTTGAATGCATCACATTGGGAGGTATGCAATGCAAACTGCTTGTGGAGTAGCAGTTTGGAGGTAAATAGCAAATGTATTTCTGAACTTTCAAAACGTTTACATGAATGTAAATAAATGTCAAGGAAAGGAAAGCTATATGCATTGTCAACGTTTGTTGAAGCAATTTCTGAGAAAACAAAATTGAACTGAAAAACTTAATTGCAGAGTGATGACAGGTGATATAATGAGTTTTATGGAGGCATGCCTCGCTGAAAATGCCGAGAAAAATAAAGACAAATAAAGACAAAAAAATAAAGAAAAAAAAATAAAAACATAACTTGTTCAAGAAGGTTAAAGTATTTGTACTGTAAGGTGTGCAAACAGAGGAAAGTGTTTGGGGTCATTGACTAACTGTTAAATTTAATTAATACACCTTTCACTCTTTTTCTGACTGCTAAATCTCAAGGGAAAAAAATACACAAACATATCACATAAATCAAAAACAAACACATAAATTAATTTACCCAATTCATTCTGCTGGTTGAGCGAAACCTCAATGTCACAAGCAGTGCCTCAGTAATGGTTTTTACCTTCTGAAAGCAAATTTCACTGGGCACTGGGTCGTAAACAATTATTCTAGTCTTGTGGCGTGCATGACACAGATTGTTGTGTAGGAATAAAAGGTGGTGTTATATTACAGTGATAAGGAGAAAAGTACAAGATAACCCCTGCTGAAAGTGCAGCATCAAGCAACGTAAAGTGTTATCACCTCTGTTTCAGGGAGGGTGAGGTGGGTAGAGAGATGGACATAGGAAGAAAAAAGGAGAGGGGAGGAGAAGCAACATGGGTAGTGACGGAGAGATGAGACAAAATAGAGTGAAACCATGGGAAAGAGAGAATAAGAGAAGCAAAAAGCATTGGAAGTAGAGAGGATAGACTGAGGAGAGGGACAGAGAGAAAGAGATAGTGAATAAATATTAGAATATAGGGGTCAGATGAAAAGATTGTAGCAGAAACAGAAAGGGCAAAGGAACAGAGGGGAGTGGAGAGAGGGAAATAAGGACAGAAGCAACCTAAAATAAGTCTGCGTCAATGCTGCCATCCAAACAGAACCAAGAAGACAACATAGAAGATAGGATTCATGTGACCAGAGAATCATGCTATGATTCTCTGGTCACATCACTTTATGACAGCAAAAAATTAGAAAACATTAAGCAGTCCCAATTTTTTGATCCAAAAGTCAGGCAGTGAAAAAATGAATCTCTGTCATCTTTACTTAGTCAACCATACATTTACTTCTTACTTACTGCTATTTCCTCCAGCTACTAGACACACTGGCTATGTTTTCCAGAGGTACCTGCCATAGCTGGGCAAGGTTGTTGCATTGCAGTTCCTACACATAACCTCAAAGTGTGGCTTTAAATCAAAGGGAATATAAAGTTGTTCCTCCCACACGGAGTTTATCTCAAATAATTCCATTATTTTTTTAACATTTTATGCATGACAAATAAAGAAAAAAAGATCAATATGACCAGTTTTCTTTTGCCCAGATTAAAAAAATGAAGAGTAAATTATTTTTTTATTTTTTTTAAATTGAATTACTTGAGTGAGTCAAGTATTGCCAATGCATTGCTCTTTCATTACTAAATAATCAGTCTTCAGCATCAATATGCTTTTTTTGACACTGGAAAACTTTATTTTTCATTCATTTTCTGATCTTCAAATAAAAAACCAATGTAGCAATAGTGAAGACAAGACCTGAGCCTTGAACTGCACTTGTACCTGTCCTGTATCTGAGAATTTTGCAAGTCAAAGGTCATCACTGTTGCTGCTTGATTAAATTAGTGTGATGTTTTATGTCTAAAAATAAAGGCATCCCAGTGGAATAAAAACATCCGCGCAAAGTCTTTGATCAAGACATATGTACATAAGTACAAATGAACATCGATATACCGATAAATCAGGTCCAAGTGAAGATGTGCTTTTCCCTTCAAAGCCAAAGATGACCTCATAATTTGGCTTAAATATGATTCTTAAAATGACAACAGACCAA
This sequence comes from Brachirus orientalis, assembly GCA_016785285.1. Classification (NCBI taxonomy): domain Eukaryota; kingdom Metazoa; phylum Chordata; class Actinopteri; order Pleuronectiformes; family Soleidae; genus Brachirus; species Brachirus orientalis. The sequence goes on along the minus strand of JAFBJR010019384.1, from coordinate 5,940,309 downwards.
AGCCAAACACCACACACCATTTCAAAGCTTTTTTTCCAAACATAGAGATACAGCATGCACACGTATACAGAATCACAATTAGGTCACTCATGCTGATTCATTCATTATTCAAGGGGATCCGTAGCTTTGAATTTAGCATCGAGGTTTGCCTCTTCATTAGTGATCTAGGAGCCTTCAGCAGGCCCAAATATTCCCTTGGATTTTTTTTTGAAAATGAACTGGCAAAAACAAAGAGGAAAAAAAAAGAGGAAAAAAGAGCCTCTTCCAAATTCCCAGAAACAGAATCCTTGCAAAAAGCTGACATTGCAAAATGTAACCGTCTCAAAGAGATGGCAACAATATGAACAACAAAAAGGCCTTCACTAGAAATAAAAAAAAAAAACAAAAAACAAAGACCTGACAACAGATACGCTGGAAATCTCTCAGGAGTTGTTTTCTCTGTGTGCCCAAGCACTCACAGACAAGATGCCTTTAAGCAGTGGGATTCAAAGTTGCAAAAGTGAGAGATTTGTTGTCTTTATCTTGCTCAAGGGTTTCTGGTGAAGCCACATCCAGCCACTCATAGATTGGTTTTTAATCCCTGAGGCATATAATCTGAAGGTGCAGTAATAATACAGGTCCAGATCTGTCAGCCCATCGATCAACACTGAGTGCTTCTTCAACTACTATCACTTACAAGTTTGACTGTGGCAAATAAAACACAGGGGACCATGTCCACGGAGTACCATCTTTTAAAACCTTTCACAATATCTAGAAGACTTTATTTATTATTTAGAGTCTAACAAACATTTCCTTGACTGAGGTCAGTATCAGCATGTAAGGAATAGAACATGTGGAGCGTAGACATGAATGAATAATGCAATATAATACAATTAATAATAACACACTGATCTGTTAATAAAAGGGACTGACACGAATATACATTGTTTTTGTGGATTGTTTTTAATTATAAAGTGTTTTAATTACCTCACTACTGTGTGACTGCTGTGTCTTACATTTTGAGGTTCAGGTACTTGCTCCTGGAAACTTATTTGGCTCAAACTCCTCTCTTTTTACTTATTTTCTATCAAAAAAATAAATAAAATTGTAATGGTGACTGATTAATGCAGCAGCTGTCATGTCTTAAGGAACTGAATATTTTCAGTATGTCCACACCACTGCTATGGAGGCCAAGCCAATAAGTCTTGCTTGCTGTGTCTCACCTGCTTGCTGTGTTGGTGGATTAGTTCAAATTGCGTTGGTTAGATAAAAAGGTGACGAAAGCGTGTACCAGCCAAGCAAAGTGCAAAATTTAAATGCAGTAGCTGGTGATTGACCAGGGAGGCAGTAGATACACAGATTTTCTTATCATATCTTTTAAGACCAAGGGGCCATAATGAAGAAAAAGAAAACAATGTTAAGGAGCAGACTGGCTGACTAAATTCTGCTTATTATTAATTTTATCTATTTATGAAAAGAGTAAATTGTATTGTTTTTGTTTCTATAGGGGCTACACAGTTGGTGTAGTGGTTAGAACTCTTGTGTTTGCAGCAATAAGACCCAGGTTCACAACCTGGTCAGAAGAAGGGCCTTTTCTCTGGTTCCTCTGGCTTCCTCCCACAGTCCAAAGTCAGGCCAATTTGACACTCTAAATTGCCTGTAGGTGTGAAGGAGAGAGTGGATGGTTGTCTGTCTCTATGTGTGGCCCTGCAATGAACTGACGACCTGTTCAGGGTGTACTCCACCTCTCACCCTACAGGGTGTACTCCACCTCTCACCCTATGTCAGCTGGGATTAGGCACCAGCGACCCCGTGACCCTCATATGGAGGATAAAGCGGTAGAAGATGAATGTGTGAGGGAGAGTGGTGTCTATAGGGCAGCATACAAACACACAAACATCACACCCAGGTCCACTTTAAACCAAACTGAGGATTTGCACAAATAGCAAATAACATTATTAGATACCCATATACGCTGTTTTCACCTGAAATATGGTTTGGGGGTTAAGTAACACACTAAATAATTGTTAAGTAACAATCATTAAATAAATTTTTTCTTTTCCAATTACTCAGCTGTGCTGCATCCAAAATCAAGGGCAAGTAGCACACACAATGTTGAGGGGATATTATGAGGACTTCTAAAATCAATGTAAAAATTACAGATTGAGAACTTTGAATTGCAGTATTACACCTCTAGTGTACAGTCTTATGAAAATTATTAAAATAAGATAAATGTAAAAATATTTTTTTCCCCCATTATAAAAATTTCTGGCTTGGCCCAAGATATTTCCTGTGTGTAAGCACAATAGTGCCAAGTACATGAGTATATTTTGGCAGGGTCATCCTCCCACAAACAGGTAGAACAGGTGGAAGTGAATTCCCCAGATGTACATACCAGACAGCCTGCAAGCTGGCAACAAGCAGACTGTGCTCAAAGGGAAATGGATGGGCTATAGCAAAACTGAGGTCAATTAGGGCTTGTCACCATTCCACCTACTGTGGCCCCTTCCATGGTTTAACCATAGTGTATCCGACACAAGGGAGTGCATGCCAGAAATGATTTTGTTTCGACAGTGTTTTCACAGTGTTGATACATCCCTCAATTTTCATAAACAAATGCCCACCACATATGCAGTGGATGCATCTCAGAGGAGACTGACCAGATTTACCTTTACAAGCAGCTCTAAAAGTTCACAGATTGCCCTTTCACACCACCACAACAGCTCCAGCACGGTTCCAGTTCTTTCACCAAAGGTTTAACCAAAGCAAGCATGGCTTTGGTTAAAAGCAGTAAGTCTGAATTATGCCAAGGCTTTACATACATAGGTAACCACAATGCCTAATGATCATTCTCATGTAATCCTTTGCCACACTTTTTATCATTAAACATGATTTTATTGGCTAATTTAAATGATTGATTGAAATCAATCATGTACAACAGGCATTTACTTTGATGGGATTTTTCCAGTGTGGATTTGAGACACTATACTTCTCAGCAGACAGGAAGAAGTGTCAGAGACATTAATCAAGGTGTACCTGTTTTTAATGAATTTCTCCTTTATCACAGAACTTCTTTAAATTTGAAAAGACAGAGTAGTCAGCCATGACGGGTGCAACATGGGAGCCATCAGAGGAATGGTCTGAAGGGGCCTGAACACCACCAACAAACACCACTGCTACCCCCTCTAATAAAAAGAAAATGGACACGTCACTCATTAGCTGGCCCCCCTCATGAGCATCAATAATCCACAGTCATTATAAAGACTCCACCAGAAAGGTTAGCAATCCATTGTGTCAGGGGGAAGTTGTGGCATTTAGAAGTGAAACCTTAAAGCTGCATCAATCACAAAACAGCAGCAGTTAAATCACAACTTCAGGGAGAACAGCAAAGGTTAGAAAAAACAATGTTAAACAACAACAACAAAAGACAGAAGCTTGTGATAGCAGCATGTGTGGCTATGCATGTTCCCTGACAAATCTCACTATAGTGTAATTTGTAAATTAGTGTATATGTTTCAACATGGCTGTTATGAAATGTCCATAATCTGTTTCCATTTGTCTAATTCTCATACTATTCTTATAGTAGACTGTGTCAGCATGCATCTGCCCGAGAAATACAAATACTAAGTGAGCACTTGCAAGATCTCCTGCAGAAAATAGATCTTTACGGTTCAACGCTCATAATTACAATCATCTTATATGTGAAAGATTTCCAGGGTTTGCTGCTTATTTAGTGTATTGACACAAAGGCAATCTGATATGCTTACTGTAGGGAAAGTAAAATGGAAAAAAAATGAAATAAAACTTACACAATAATAAGCTTGTAAAAAAAGGGGATTTATATGTAGACATTTTGAACTTTAAAATGATGGTCCACACGTATTTTACAGGAGGTCATGCAGTAAGTAATGATACACAAAATGACAGTCACACTCCTATAGCTAGGTTTGAATCCCATCAGCAGCCTTGCAAGCCTTGGCCTGGTTGGTTATCACAAGAGATGCTACATTCTGATTTTGACAAAAACACCACAGTTAAAATTCACTCATGACCAAAGTTGTTCCTGAATGAAATGACCTTTGGAATTGCTGCCTTCATGAATGTAAGTGAAGTAGTCACATCGCATTGTAGCGTAAACAATTCGAATGTTGCAATGACTTAAAGGTGTAAGTGAGAGCAGGAATTGTTGAACAAACACAATAGAGCTGATATAGCTGTGAATTGATTTATCTATGAGAACATTCTCACTGGGGTGTGAGGGGCCGTAACAAAGCACTGTGTTAATTCACTTAACCTCAATTGTTCAGTGCTGTCACACACAGACCGTTATTGATTTTTTTGCAGCTGAGATTCAAACTCTCTCTCTCTCTCTCTCAAACACACACACACACACACACACACACACACACACACACACCAATGAATACATGCACGTATACAAACATGCATTGAGCCCCAGCAGTGAGGAAATGTGAGAGATTAATGAAGAGAGAAAGTTCACTCACAAATAAACATAATTATAGCAAAGCAATACTTTATACTTTCCCCTATACATGTGGATTTATTCCAACAATACAATGTCCAACATCATAATTTACTGAGGCTTCAAACATGTTTACATCTTCCAAAAACAGACTGACCACTCAAACAATGGGGTTCATACATTCTGTTATCCCATTGACTTTCAATTCTGCTTTCATCATCATTACAAAAAAAAGGATTATGTTTTTCATGACTTTTTCAGGTTTGCGGCATTTCAACTAAAGTGATGAATAGCTCCTTCTTCAGCATCTGATGTGTTAATAATGATGGCATATTAGATAAATTAAACTGACTAAGCATTAGTGGTGTAGTTTCCAAAAAAAGATACATGATGAAAAAGTTTGTTGAGTAAAGATTTACCACACACCCACACTTCACAATGGTTGGAAATTGATTGATTAAATTGATTTTCTTTATTCAAAAAAATTTTAAATGAACTACAGTATGACTTGCAGATATTGTTTGGTTGAGTTTGGATTGAAATAATAATCTTCCTTAAGGTTAGAGGACCTCTGTGGACAATGTATGGTATGGCTTGTGTTAAAATTTGTGGTGCTGATTCTTTAAATAAGTAGTGTGCCCTGTGTTCCCTAAAAGGTGTAAAGTACTATAAACTAAATGAGTGGCTGTTTAAATAAAAGGTGGTCGCAGTTATATGTTGTAAATATCCTGAAGCACAGCACTCCAGACCACACGTGTGTCCACACAAATCACTTCACCCTAGACAATGGAAAAGAACCAATATAGGCTTTGATAACTGTGAAGGTTGAGGAGGAAATACCGGTGGAAAACAAAAATGAAAAGCCACTGTGGGGGACATTGGACGTGTGTTTGTGAAGGGACAGGGGTATGTGCTAGTGTTGGGGAGGAGGCACGTGTAGATGTGTAGCTGCATTAGAGTCTAATGGTTTATCATAGTGTTATATGATTACTATCACAGCCTTCCTGTAGTACCTCACATACAAACAAACACACACACTCATACACACAGAGATTTCATCAAGCAAAAGCCCAGAAACCACTCAAAACAAAAGACCCATGATAGCGTTTGTGTCACCACGCTTGTCCCAGGGGATCTGGGTCACAGGCTGTGTTGACATTGTGGCCAGAGCCTAGTAGTCTTCAGAGAAATCTAGTCTGTTACTGGTTTCCCAAATCCACAGTTAAAGCAGCACCCCCAACCCCACTAACCCACCCCTTACAAAGCCATCTGCAGTATCATCTGCTCCAACATAAAGTGTAATACTGAATGAATGAATGAATCTTTGGCAGCAGTAGGAGATTCTGTGGTCCAATGTTCCCATAACTTATGAATAATGCAAGAATGCAGTCGATGGAAAGGTGAGATAATTAGCTTTGTTGTAATAAAAATCTGTTACCATTCCATTCTGCTTTTTACATTCTCAGATAACTGCGTTTGCAGCACTGTCTTCTATGAGGTAGTGAAGCAGCACAGAACAGAAGCTCTGCGGTTGCTGCTGCTTGGTTCCAGCCTGTGTCAGTAAATGCAATTAGAGATTCAAGTAAATGTGCTAAACAAGAGGAAACTTGTGTCACTGAATATTTTGTTTTTGCATAATAACATGTCTGGGAATCTGTCTCTGAATCACATTCTTGAACAGCTTGAAAGACTGAGGGAGTTTAAATAAGACTTTACTTACTTTTTCAATTTAAAATTAGCTGATGTTGAAAATGCTCTTCTGGACTGATGGTGCTTATCAGCAAATAAAGTTTTAACAACAGTCTTAAACTTAGAATGAAGTGCAATTAAGCAAAACATCAATGACAATAATAGTGAAGGGCAATGACAAGAAATGATGCATGACTTGGGTGGATATTATTTAAAACCGACTAATGGTGTGATCCCACCTAACTTCCATCCATGCAATGATTACATTCAAAGTCAATCCAAATTGCAAGCAGAAGCAAAATTCCCTTCAACCACAAAGGTTGAATCCTATGTACACCAAAATATGTTTATTTTTTATGAGCTACATAAAATCAATTATTACCATTTATGGTTGCGAAAAGAAATTTGGGATATGCCAACACTGCCATAAGAAAAGGTAGCTGTTAAGAGAAATTAAAAATATACTACTACTACTATACTACTATAACTACTCAAGAAACAAATATTAAGACCAGTGTGCGGCAGATAAAGAGGTACAAGAAATTTTAAAACATGAACAATTCAATCAGTTTGTTAAAAATCAACTTTTTTGGCAATTCTGCAATTAAGGAAAGTCACTTCACTCAGTACAAATTTAAAAATCATTTTAATTAAGTACTTTTGGCTTATTCTTAACACAGGGGTATAATATCCTTGTACTTGAAAAGGTTTCTGAAATAACTGTGTAACCACTGAATAAAAACAGAATCAGTCGATTAAATCACTCATTCTAATTTCACTGCTATTACAGACTTTGGTGGAACTATGTGTTATGTTTCCGGCACTATTTTAACCAGATGTCAAGTATGATGTGCGAGAATTTGAGCACAAATCCCTTGTTACTGTTACATAAAATAAACCACATACAGACTAATACAAGAACTCCCACTTACACCCATGTACTCTAACTCGCCATACAACCCCTCCTCTGTTCTTTTTTTTCCACTTACTGTATTTCAGCAAGCATGAGACACCAGAGGATTTCATTCATCAGGTTTTACTAGCTACATAAACAGATGGGGCTTTGAGAAAACTCCTGTGGTTTCCCTCCCAAGACATACTGTACATCACATGCTACATCTAGAGAAGCAAAGCTTTGAATGTGTTGGGAAAAGATTGTATCTGGATTAATATCCACCTTAAAAAGCAATTGTTGTTTTTCTAGCTTTCCTTGTAGGATTCACACACACACACATTCACACACACACACACACAGTGTGCACACACAGGTATCCTTTAAAGTGATGAAAATACCACTTGTGACTTTGTCACCCCACAGGAAAATGTGTTAGTAACCAGCTTACCTAATTTAAGTGAGAGAAAAAGTTGCAATGTACAAATTAGATTTTAAATCATACAAAATTTAGCTTCATTTTTTTTTTACTCATGGCCCCTACAGCTGTAGCACACACACACACACGCACACACGCACACATACACATTATTCTGATTTACCCACTCACGATCAGAGTCTCCAGATGACGTGGTTCATCAGTGTTTGTGCAGAATATTACTGTAAATGCTCTGAAAACATGTAGAAAAGTGACATTTTCACCATTTTGATGGTAGTTTAACACATATTGCACAGTCCCCCGCTCTCTCTCTCTCTCTCTCTCTTGATCAGCAGCACCTGCAGCCTCACAGCAGGAGTCTGCTTCTCTTTCTGTTCTTCTTCTTCATCTTATTTCCTCATCTTTAGGAATTTTAGATAAAGTGTCAGAGCTTTTCCGTGTGTTTTTACATCCAGGTAAGACACATTTTCAAATCCGTCACATTTATTTACAGACATGCCTAAAAAATCCTGAAGAGAAACTGTTTTAATTTTTTACTCCCTAATTCTTTATTCCACAGTTGTAATTTTTTTTTTGAGGAGGGAAAACAGGGTCTTACCCTTCACCTAATTTTAACCGTAAAACCAATTTGTAACCCTCAAAAAGCCCATTAAAGTTGTGAGGATTAGCCAAACTGTCCTCACAAGATTAAAATGTCCTCACAAAGATAGGTCTGAATCAAAATTTGTCCTCACTGCCTACAACAGACATGTACAAACACACACACACACATTCCTGTATTAAATCACAATAACACATGTACTTGTTTTGATTTAGTCTTAAAACTAAGTTATGGTAAGGAAATTATGGTAAATGATTCTTTTTAAGGGAAAAGTTTAAACGCAGACCCACCAAGAAACATTCAAACTGTGAGGGATTTACAGATTGTATTCTGTGACTTATCTAAAAATGGCAACATGGGCTGAGGTGTGAAGATGATGCCCTTGTGTTTAGAAATTGACGGGAAACTGGTGAAACATGTCCAGCCACACATTCAACCTAACCATATCACTTTACAGCTTTTGGAAGTCCTAGACGAAGTACATTTGCTCTGTACGGTTTACCAAACACAATTACAAACAATAGAACAACCCACTATGGATTCCCTCTTGGGGTTGGCAGGGCATAATAAATAAATACAATAAAAATACCATAGAGCAGTGCAAGTAAAAACAGCGTGACTCTCAGATGGATATGAAGATGTGAGCTTTTATAAAAATGGACATGCCTGAGAGATGACATCACCTGTTAGCAGGCAACAAAGCAAAGTTTGCCATTGAAACAGACACTAAGATCCATGTTAGCTCTAACCTTTTCAGCTAGAATGTTTGAACAGAGAAGGCACTCTTCTGTTTCCCAAGGGAGCTGGACACAAAGGCAGGGACTTGTGCCAGAATCTGTCCAAATTTATACACTTTCGCGACTCTGCTCAGCTGGGTTCTGTTAGAGTCATTATAACATCTTCTCAGCTTTTGCAGAGGGGGCTGTGATTACGCTGGGGTCAGACCACATTGTATTTATTATGTCTTTATTGTACCATTAACCTCATAGATCCGAGGCCAGATTATAATGATGAGTAGTGTGAATCTAATGGACATGCTGCCTAGACAAGCCAACACATCACTTGGGCTCATCTTTTCCCTGGCAACATTTTGTCATTGGCATAATTTAAGCAGCTGTGTAGAGTCTTAATCCAAGCACCCAAACCTAATGAGAACTAAAAGTGTTTGTTTGTATCGTTGCCTGTTCTTATGTATTGCCCAAAGGACACTGGAGATGTAACTGTATGATCACTGCTTTAATAAACCAAAGTAGATGTTGTATGCATATATGGTACATTTTATTCCATTGTTAACTGGGCCATTACCTTCTTACCACTCTGCATGACTTGGTCCATTTGACTGGCTGCATGCATGTGTTGTATGTTTGCCCTGAGGGCTTGCTGCAGGAACCCATATAACCCACAGCTAGGGACAAGAGAAAGCATATTTAGTTGAATAAAAACTTAACTGGAACAAATTAAATTAAATTTGAAACCTATTAATTCACATTGTTGTACAATTATTAGTCTTGTAAGAGTGTTAGTCACTTTTAAAAATGCCATAGAATTCCAAATAATGCAATTCTTGATCTTTTACACAGGCCCAAAAAGAACCAGTATATCACTGTTTCAGTGTGTGATTTTGGACAGCAGGCTGATGTTCCAAAATCACAGGTGCAATGTATAAAGCTAGGTTCAAAGAACAGGAGGTGTAAAATCCAGACCAATTGGGTTACATCACATTCTAGCAGAGAATCATCAGAACATTAGAAATATTCTTCTCTCAAACTGTAAACATGGACACACTACAAGACTTGAGCAATGTAATGCATGACACAAGCAAAACAACATGGAAACTGACTTAGTTAAAAATGAGCAAAAAATAAGTCTGGATGAAGAAAAGGTTCAGGAGTCTGCAAAGTCAGCTGCAACTTGTTTAATGGTTGCCATTTCAAAAACTCGACCATCCGCTCTCATTTGTTTCAGTGACAAACTACTAACAGAATTCAGATTCTGAATTCTATTTTGCAGGCAGTTCACACACAAACAGAAGAGTCTGGGCTGAGCATCCTCCCAATTTTCCGGGAGCAGAATCTGGACTTGATCCATCCAAAATTCATGTAGTCTGAGCCCACCATAATATACTGTCTTTGTTGGTCCAACCTTTTGTTTGACATAGATATAGACCCAACACTGTGGCTATTTTTTTACCTCTATACTTTTGCCAGGATAAAAGAAAAACAACAATGCCCAACTTCCCATTCGTTCATGTCATATGGACAAGTAATTTCCTACCTTGAACAGGCTGTATAAAATGGGCTTATGTAAAACAACAAAAAAAAAAATGCAAGGATATCCATTCACCTAAGCCTTGTCTTTGCCTATGCTTATTGGCTTTCTCATTCCCCTCTTAAATCTCTACACACAGCTCAATTCAGTTCACAAATAAAAAACCTCATTGTGTTTAATTATATATTTCCCACTATTGACTTGAACTTCAATACTGCTGGTTCACAGTTCATTAAAAGTCAGCCGAGTCTGAAACTGGTCAATATTATTAAACTAATGGCCTTGATAAAAGGGGGTTACTACTTGCAATCTCAGCAACTTCTTATACTGTTTTTTTTTTTTTTTTTACAAGCAAAGACTCCCAACCTTCTGTTAAGTGGTATTAAAATTAGCAAGTTGAAAGGACATGGCATATTGGCTTCAGAAGAAAACTTGTGCATAACAAAGTGAGAATTGTGATGAATTAAGAAATCAGGCCTTAATTTTTTTATTGGACCCAGTGAGTAGGTGGCATGACACACTTCTCACACTGAGCCACAACTCATAAATAGGGCTGGGGGATATTCTTTTTGATGACATGATGTGGCTAAAGCTATTCTAGCAACATGATTGGTTCAAAGAACCGTTGCTCTCTTTGTCAGTGGCTGTTCAGGCTGTTCATCAAAACGTGGATGAAATTAGTCCTATTGAAGTTCCATCAAGTGTATCTTGTTTTTATATCAAGGAAATGTTCTATCCCCTAGTATATATCATTATTGTATTATCGCCCTGCTCTACTCATAAAAAAAATAAAAAGTCCTGAGATGGAACAAAGGAGTGTGGCTTCCATTGTTACTAAAACTGTAGATGTTGATTACAGCCACATGCTAGAAGAGTGAAAGAAATAATCCAGTTTGTTGTGTTTATAGCTAGAAGAAATTAATGGCAATATGTCAAGTATGCATTCACCACCCTTTCCTAGCTACAAATACATCTGCAGTTGATGCAGTTGAGGATGAAATGATTTGCCTCATATGAAAATTTCAATCTCAATCCCATTCTTCTTTGGTAAATCTCTCAAGCTCCTCCAGATTTGATGGCCTTCTGGCATGGACCTTCGTCTTCAGTTCACCCCAAAGATTTTCAATGGGATTTAAGTCAGGACTTTGTGTAGACCAGTCAGTAATGTTCACTTTGGTCTCCTGGAGGTAGTTCTTCACCAGGAGTGACATCACCAGTTTTGGGTCGTTGTTGTGTTGGAAGACAAAGTGACGACTCAGACCCAGTTTTTCTGCTGACTGCTTCAGGTTTTCCTTCTTTCGTTATGATTCCTTTCACCTTGATGAGATTCCCAGTTCCAGACACACTGAAGCATCCCCACAGCATAGTACTCGCACTACTGTGTTTCACTGTGGGGACAGTGTTCTTTGGGTTATACGCCTCTCCCTTCTTTCCCCAAACATAAGCAATGTCTCTGTGGACAAAGAGTTGTAGTTTTGTCTCATTTGACCAAAGGACATGCTTCCAGTATGCACAATCTGTTGCCTTGCTCTGTTTAACAGCACTTGGGAAATACCTTTAAAACAATGACATTTTCATAGCGGGGCTAATTGGCCACCAGTATCTGAGATACAGACTTGCCTAATACAAGTACAGCATGCAGTACAATGAAGTACACTGTCAGTGACTATAAGGACATGTTAATGTACACAGTGAGACATTGCTGTCTCTGTGAAATGTACCTTCAGTAATGGGCAAAGGCACATGCACACAATGGATTTGGTAAACCCCTTTTTGGAAAAAAGCACAGAGGCTACATTGTGGCTCACTGTCAGTATGAAAGCCAGTTTGATCAGTTAAATACAAAAGTAAATGGAAAAATAAGTTGCCTTATTTGTGATTGGGGGTTTATGTAGTTATTATCTTTATTTAGGTTTAGGTTGCCATCATTTGCTACAGTGTTTATATAGTGGCACAAGAAATGTCAAAAAGTGAGTAGTCTGTAGTATTTGTATTGAAGCATAGTTGCTCTGGGATTTCAGACTGCTGTAGAGGCTTCAACATACTAGTGGCCAAGTGACCAAGAACACAGGGGAACCATTGTGGATCTAGGTGCCTTAAAACACTTGTGACTTGTATTCCACCATGAACAAAGTCCTGTGAGTCCACTGACAACAAGAAGAAGGGAATTACAATACTCATACTTTGGCTGACATTGGAGTCTGAGCAAATGGTGTAGTTCAGAGCCAGCTTACTATCATTGATTATATTTAATTCAACCATTTGTGATAATAATGTATGCATATTTGTTTTTGGTTTTTTTTGTTTTTTTTCAAAAATAATTAATTTTTTTACTTTTTGCTGTTTATATAGGGCAGTTATTGCAACAACAGCAGGAAAATGAGTACCTTTTGCCACAACACTAACAGAGTTGCATTTAATTTAGGGGTAGTTTTCTTAGAGAGATGGTGTGATCATATGGCCTCAGTCAGCCAGCAGATAATCCTTTCACTCATATCCGCAGGGGCATACATGTTAGCACTCACATGTGCCAGGTGACACAGCTAACAGTGCCAAAGGAGACACATTATATCATATCCGATTTCATGTGGAGAGCTTCCTATGGTACTTTGCAATAGTCAGTCTGAGTTAAGACAAAATTTCACAGCTAAGCAAGACTTACTCACTGTTGGTGTTTTTTTCATTCTCATATAGGTTGACATATGAACCAGTCTAAAAATATATCAAGAAATGTATGATTCACTGTGTCAAATTCTTCTATGTCATTTAAATGCAATGAAGCATAAACTAATCCACATAATGACTCTATGAGCATACACTGACAAAGGTCAAATCACTCTGCTCCTTAAGCATGTGTGCCTGTGCATAAGTGCATAGTGTTTATGTGCTGGGACTTATGGCTAAAGAAGTGGCTGAGCTTATTATCATGCTAACAGCATCACACCCCCCCCCCCCCCCATCCAACACGCATCACCCCCCCCCCCCCCCCATCCAACAGCCAACCAAGTCTTGACCAAGATAGACTCTACCCTTACAGCACACACGCTGCAGCTAGGGCACCCGTTACTGTGGTAACAGTGCATCTTTCCTATCGGTCTCAGTCCTGACAGAACTCCAGACCAGAGTAAAAGCAAAGTGTGTCTACACTGATCTGGCAGTATTGCTGAGGATGATGATGAAATGTAAGATAAAAAAGGCTACCTCTGTGCATAAGATATAGCTGTGACTGTTAGAATCATAGGTTTGTATGGTTTTATAATGTATTGTGTATCACTCCATTTTCACATCCATAACAGGCATAGAAGAATCATACAACATTCAGACATTATTACTGGACTTCTTCTCCACATGTATTTAAGAATTTAATTCCATCAGCCATTTGTTTCAGTATTACTGGACATGATTATTTTTTATCTGTATCTCAACCACTTTTGACTGATAACATTTGGTCGTCTAAGTAAAAATGTCCGAAAACCTTTTAAAGAAAAACATACTTTTTGTTTCATTCCCTTTAAAACTACCTTGTCTATGTATGGAAATAACATAAATTCAGAGTTCATACACTGTGCACATGAACATTCTTTCTGTATTATAGTCAAACAATTCACCATATTGACACAGAATTCCAGTCCGGTCACTGACCTGAAAGAATCCTCTGTTCTTAAAGTATTTTATCGAAGTCTACGGTATAAGACACATCTCATTCCCCTTTTCCATCTTTTTGCCACAGAGCACTAATGTCTCTACAACTCAAGTGTCCAACTGCCCTCTGTCTGAACCTCCACTGCCACTTTGTATGGCTCATAAACCTCCATGCCTCTCACCCCCTACAAGTACTGCCACCCACCCAGCACCACCATGGGTATAACACCAGCCCTAGCCACTCCAACACAACTGAGTGACCAAACTCAATTACATGTCCCATTTATCTCTGCTGGGGCCGCCTGGCCCTGTGGCTCCAGTGTAAATCTCTGGTCCCAGTCAATAATCTATTCTCCCACTCGTCCAAGGGCCCTCCATTGTCATTAGACATCCGTTTGGCAGAGGGACGATAAATGAGAGGGGTGGGGGGTGGTGGGAAAATAGAACAGAAGAGGGAGAACGTGAAGTGGTGGGACTGAGAAACCGGAGGCCATCCATCTCCCCAACGACTTGTGGTCACAGTTCATTATAGGTCGTAACGCAACCTAGCATCACACACAGCTAGTGTTAAGCCCTTGCAATGCTCTAGCAAAGGTCAGGTTGGGGCCCCCTGTCTAGTCTCATGTGTTTACTGGTCCTGTGAATCTAAAGCATGGTGAGAATGCCAAGAATAGACTTCTGTTAAGGCCTCCTTTCCATCAACTGAGTTTCCAGCCAAAACAAAAAATAACAACCTGAGACTTAAAGGAGGAAAAGCAATACCAGAGAGCCACAGCCATCCAACTCTTTAACTAAAAAACAGAACTCCAGTGTTGCTGTCAGAAGGTATGAGTGTGTACACTCCAAACAGTGAGTCGTTGATAACCAACACTGGTATCAGATGTCAAACCATAGATGTCATATTAGATAGATAATTACAACTGATATAGTGGTGTTGGTTGCATTGTGCTCTCCGGCAAACTCCAGGCAAAGCGATCTAATTAAATGATGAGAGGGCATATTCATCCTGAGTCCACTGGTGATGGATGGGATAATGAGTTTCCTGAAGAGCAGCAGACTGGGATAATGAGTTTTATCCAAGAGAGGCTCACAGGGTACTCAAGGAGGGTTGCTGCATCCCAAGCTAGGTGACAAACAGCTCAAGACACTCAGTCAAGTGTGCCTGCAGTTGAGGAAATGGCATCATAAATGTTGGCCAAAGCAGCCTATTATTTTGTGTGACTGGTTGTTAGGAATGAAAACTGCCAGATATGGTGACATAGCAATCTGTAGAGGCAATCATTCTGAATGATGGGAAGGTGTCCTCTAGCATCACTTTCAGACATATTAAATTATGGTTCACACTCTGTGTGTCCTCATGAGTCAGTTGGCATCCTCTCTCCCTGTAACAGCTCTTTAACATGCAGAACACAGGTAGGCTATTCATGATGTTGAAATGAAGATTCCATGATGTTTTCAGCTGTACAACGGGGAAATTATAGCTTTGGGTTCCTTATGCTAAAGACAGAGTTTTTTTTCTGTCTTTTGTGTCTGTTCTTGTGTCTGTTGTTTTTGTATAGGCTACTGCAGATGGCAGAAAATTTTAGCATACCAACTGTGTAGATAGGCAGCTTGCCCTACTCTGCTGCAGGCGGTTCAGTAAGATAGAATGAGGCAAAGCTGCACAGATCTTTACAGTGGTCATGAAGGCACAATGAAGAGACTTCTTAAAGCAGCTTTATGTCAGCTGGCAGCTGCTGCCAGTTCCAACGTGTACAAGTTACGAATTAAAACAATGAACAAGAGGATTTGTGTATGAGTGCATTATATATACTGTATGTGTGTGTGTGTGTGTGTGTGTGTTAACCACTCAACCCATAGGGGCAGACCAGTGTTAGTTATACCAAACCTTTATAGTCATGGAAAAAAAATCTGGATTTACCAGTAGAGGGACTCCAGCTCAAAAATTTAGAAGGAAAGACTGTACTCAAGTCAAGTCACTTCTCAGACACCTGGATTTATTTTAGCAGCATTAGGTTTTACACAAAGCACTAAACATCTCATAAAAAAGTCCTCTCCAAGACCACTCACAGTTTGAAATTATCCCAGTGAAAGGAGGTCTATAATGCTGCGCAAATATTACCAGGGTAAGAGATATGTTTTTGTATTTATGAGGAAATATGCCTTTGCCATTAATCACTCAAATCCATAGAAGAAGCAGAGACAGGAGAAACCTAAACAAGTAGTTCATCAATAGTTTTGAATGACACTGACTGAGCAAACCAAACGAAAGAGAAAGACTAACATTGTGACAACTAGAGGTGATAATAACATATAGTGTGGATTCTGCCAATTTGCCACCCGGCACTGGCTGCACCTATTACAAAACTAAATGTAAAAAGATAGGACTGGCACTACTGCAGGAGCAAGATTGGCAGTGTGGACATATGCAGTTCAGTGAGGGAGCATCACAAACAGGTGAAGTAAGCAGTTGCCTCGGGCATAAGGGCTGCAAGCTGTCCAATAGCAAAAAAAAAAAATCTCTCAACTTAGTCATCTCATCTTGAAAAACACATCACCTGCCATGGAGCTCAGCATTTACAAGACATTAGACAGACAAAATTCTGGAGTAACGTCTATATGAACAAAATGCCCTCAGGCCTGCACGATGTCTGAAAGTGCAGAGAGAAAGACATTGAGGAGAGCAGATAGAAACACGCTGCTGAAAAAGTCAAGCCTTTTGGAGAAGACAGACAGAGGTAGCCTATAAAACAACATTTCCTGCCCTTTAAAAAAAAGGAGGAGTACAGTATTTGTGATGTGGCTGAGTTTTTAACAATGCATGTTATAATCTATCCTGCTCCATATAAGCTGTATATCAGTCTGTAAAGTTTCCAACAAGTCCTCCAACCTTACTGATCACTTTGTGCCACACAACTGACTGCAAGGAGTGTCTGTTGAAATAGCACTTTTACTACACCAGGTACACCAGGCAATAATAATACTGTAATGCCAGAAGCATACTGAATCTTAGTCTTTATGTTTATATAACACATGTTTAAGCTTCTGAAACAGCCATGGTTTGGATAGGTTCTGGCATATAAATTGGCTTAGTTTAGAAACAATGTAAATAGTAATACTTATCAAAAAATTCTAATAATAATGGGTTAGATTATTGTACAGTCAAAGATAAAATAACATGGTTATGGTACACGTAAAACAAACAGCAGTTTCTTCCCTGAGTTCTGTCTTTTATGAATTGATCCATCCCCTTCAATCAGCTGACCACGCATGAAGTTTGTTTTACTCAATTGTCACACACAATTGTCGTTACCATGGTCACTGATCCTCTACATACACTGATCACACGTGTGAGGGCACCTTATTATTGACTGTCAAACGGTATTGTTTTATAATCTCCAAATCACAAACCACCCTGTAATCAACACTGTGAGACTCAAGCAGCAACTGACTGACAATTATGTATTGTTCACAACTGAACGTTTTACTTTGAAATAGTCATGTGGCCCATTGTTAAAATAAAACTATCAACAAAAGAATGCATTTTGAGATTACAAACCTCCGCCAATTGTCACACACTTTCTCACAGTTTCAATACATCACCAACACTAGAGTAGCACAATTAAATAGTTTCTTTAGTGGGCCATAATCTAGATCGGCACAAAAATGTAATCAAAATATTATAATATGTTATTCCGCTCACAAACAGACGGACAGATAATAGCCTGCAAACACATAACCTCAATGTTGGAGGTAATAATAATAAAGAAAGTGGATTCAGAGAAGCAAAAACTGTCTGTATCATTTTAAAAACCTGATCCCTGGCTACCCTGGCTATAAATTATCTTCTGTATGAAACATTGACCCGCTGGTGCTGATCCCTGGAGAGGTGAGCATGAGGGGCTGCAGAGCTGACAGGGACAGGGAATTAAACAGTGAAAGCCAGAAACAGATCTCTGCTGTGCTGTCCCACAGGTGCAGGTAGATTTTCACATCACACAATAATCCACAACTTAGTATAAAGAAAATAAAATATCTTGCAGCACATCCAACAGTGGAGATTTTTGTTCCTTTAAGTATCACATGTCACAGAAAACTTCAAATGGGTTACACAAATCACTACATTTATAGGAGCAAATTACAAAGATGAGGAACATGCAGTATATGGTAGTATACTTTCAGTAGTTCCAGATGTACAGAGTTAATACCTCTCTGTTTCATTATTCTAATACCATCATGTTATTGTAAATGGGGCAACTCATTTGTAATGAAACTGTACACTGTGTTTTTGTCCCTGAAATGTGTTCTCCAGTAATGGCTTCCTCAGCAATATTAAATTTATGAGATATCTGGATATAACACCAAACCTATGGGATTTTTAACGCAATTTATTTTGTTAGCTAAGTATATAAAATGCCTAATTAACTTGAAAACCATGCTTTCCAAACACAATCTTATAATAAGGCTTTGGGCCAAAGATTTTTTAAATCCCCATTCCATTAACTTTTAATTAACACAACAAAGATTCAGTGTCATTTAATGGCACTGCTTGGAGGGGACATGTATACTCATTAACAATCAATAACAGTTAAAAACAAAGGTGGGAAAAATTGTCACCAGCCTGGACTTATTACTGAGTAGAGGTGCATGAATGTTTTTTGAGAGAGTATCAAATCATGACATAGTACTGTATATGGGGATAGAATGGAGGTAATGGAAATTTAAAGTCCTTTTTTGGCACCACCTCCAAATGAACTTCTTTTTTCACCCTTTGACTTTGGTTTGGAGTCTGTTTCTGATTTGCAATTCACAGAGGGTAACAAGTTCATAAAGTCATGTGCATCTTCATGGAAACTTGTGGTTCTAACGCAGACTTGATGCTGACTGAAGTGATCTAGTTAATTGACATGTTGTCAGACATTCTGCCTTAATGATATTCAGAAATTTGTTGTAAACGTCCAGAAGAACTACTGCAGAAAATTGAGGAAGCTCTCAAAAAAAGGAATTCTCAGAAAAAAAAAAAAAAATTAGAAATAGAGGAAAAGGAAAAAAAGGAACAATAGAAATGTGTCTCACTAAAGTCAGACATTAAAATAAGCTCCACGAAGGTTTGCAATGCTCTTAAAAAATAATTTTTAAAAATACAATACAAAAAGTGTTTTTAATTTCACAAATCAATGTTTTTAATACTTGTTATTAAAGTAGCACATCTTACGAATACTGACCTGAATTTGTTTTTGAATGCAGCATCATGGTGATTGTCATAATAAAAAGGCCATGTGCCTCCATATCGTCCTGATGGCAGCTCATGACTTTGACCCAGTTTAAGGCATAAGGGTGCCAGTCACAAGGCTATGTTTCCTAATAGCTGTCCATGTGTTGACAGAATCAGGCTGCCCATTTCCCCTTACCACAGAGTGGACCCTCAATCCTGACGAGCATGAATATTCATAGCACAAACCCTATCAGTGGGATCACTTTTCTTAAATGGACATGGTAATCACATTACTAAGTTCTATGCCATGATGTAATGACAAATGGTAAGACATAATCACAAGACCCTACTCAGTGAAAATGAATGAATGAATCGCAGTTCGCAATGAACGTATAGGAGCTATATTGATTAAAAAACCTTGACTAGGTGGCACAAACAAAGTATCTTGTTTTTATACAGTGTAAAACACAGAAATAAATTTAAAAAATCTATAAATAAAAAATCATTTAAAAAAAAAATGTCCTTGTACCTTTTTTTTTTTTACAGTACTTATGTAGCATTTGTTGTTCCCTTCTATGGAATTTACAAATTCTGAAAAAATTGAGGATTTTTGTGATACTTGATATATCAGATATAGTCACTCAGTCCTGTTCAATTTCAGACATTGATCATCCATTTCATCCTCAGAAGGGCTTCCGTTATTTATCAGCCATATAAAAAGGAGCAGACAACCTATACATAGTTTTGTTTTTAATGTCAGTTTCTTGTTGTTGCTGCCTGAATACACAAATCCTCTTTGGTGTCGCACATAAAACTGGATTTTGTGTGACAATAAGCAATAAAAAGTAGGCAAAAGAAGTTGATAGAAAAAGAAGAAAAACAGAACAATGTCTAATCAAATGTATGCATTCCTTTCCTTTTAAGATGAATCAGTGAGCAAATAGGATAAGACCATTAGGACCATTTTAAGAGATAAGATAAATTAACCATCAACAACATTAGATAAATGGTAAATAAATAAACTACTGCTTCTACTACAGTGTCAGGGCTGTACAGTTGGAAGCCTTTTTGTCCACAGTATGCCATCCAAGCTTTCCTCTGATCGTGGTGTTGTGAATGCTGCATATTCTTGAATATATTTATCATCTTCCTTCAATGTACTTCTGTCCATCTGTCTATGTGTTGCCCTCCCTCTCTTGAGGAGATGGTAATAGAATCCAAGCAGAAGTCTGATTAAAAGAACACGTCCTCCTTGGAGACCACCCGACAGTTTCCTTTTTTTTTCTTCCCTTCCTTTCCTCAGAGCATCAGAAACCTTGGGTATGGGAACAGAAGGGTCTGATAGCAGGCTCACACAGAGCAGGCTAATTAAATTAAACCTCCTTTATTAAAAGAGGAAGTGAACTTAACGCTTTTATCCCAACTCTGCCATCAAAGGAGGAGGAAAAAAATAAGGAAGCAAAAAGGAAAACACACAACCTAAAGATATGAATTTCTTCCTGTTACATTATATTCACGCTACCCCTGAGCTACAGTCAACCTTGTGCTGGAAATAAAGTAGTAAACTGTTTTTGTTTTTTGTTTTTTGAAGGAGTGAATGAGTTCATTATGGCCAGACCTCTTAGAAAAACTGTATAAACCATTCTCATCTTGCAGCTCAGGCTTGTCTTTACAGACGACTCCTGTGTCTGGTTGACAAGTGTGCATCACACAATCCTTGCCCTTGTGTATACATGTGTATTTTTTATCTTGAAAAAAGCCCTTATTGATAATCAATGTACTGAATGCTCTTTTCCAGCCTGTCACCGCAGTGCGCTGAATTCTTGTTGGGTAATTTATAGTTTAATGAGTCCTGCCAACAGTTATTATTCTGGGGAAAAAAAGGATTTCACATTGATGATTTATTGCATTTTAACAAAGAATAGATATGTAATGAAGTTAGAGAACTAAGGAAAATAGATTTTTATATTATTATATTATATTTATAGCCTAGAGGAAAAAATATTTGAGGCAGTCATGGCCTGAAAGCTTGTGGTTGGAAGATTTCAGTGTATTAAAGAGGGAACTGCCCCTTTTTAACCCATGTCTGGAAAACTAGAAGCATGTCCTTCAACATTCTGCAGTTAACTCAGAATGTCCAATGTGAGTCCATCATTTTCCAAATCTTAGAAGGAGGAAATGAAAGGTATGGTAGAGGGGCAAAGGCCAGGAGGAGAAGGTCCAAGGGATTATCATAAATTTACATGATCAGCTGTGCTCCTTTATATGCACAGAGTTTGGAAATCTGAGAAGAGAAGGAAAGTCTAATACTGAGGCATGTCTAATATGGATGGTTAAGTGCCAGGAGATAATCAATAGTCAGGATTTTATGTCCATTTAACAAATATCTTACATTTAAAATCCATTTCCTTTCATTTTCATGAGACAAATCCCACGGAATACACAATATTTTATGGTGTATCCGGTCAACGGGAGCTGTTATGACATTGGTCATGAGAATAGAAGGAAGTGCTGTTCTGCTCTAGTTCAACAGGCCAAAGACAGAGAACAAGAGAGAGGCAGGGAGGCAGGGAAAGTGGGGGAAAAGAGCCTCTTCTCTCATCCTCATTATGTAAACGAGGTGCATGACTGTTCAGTGGGTCCCTTGAGAGTTAATTACTAGTGGCTTCTCAGCCTAATTGGCTGAAACTACAGAATTTGCCATTTCTTATTTCCATGCTCACTCTCCCCTACCCACTCTTCTCTCTCTTTCTCTCTCTCCCTCTCAAGAACATTTTTCCTCCACTTTTCAACCTGTTTTCTTGTTTCCTCTGCCTCCTCAGCATCAGCCTTCTAGCTTAGCATTACTGTATGCCAGTCGAAAATCTGGCCCTGATGTTTAATTTGAGCATCTGGTCCAGCTGGCAATGGATAAGCAGCTTTTTACATTGCTAATTCCAGCTATTTGGCAAGACTGATCACTGCTGGATGAAGAGGAGAAACGTGGGCCCATCACTTTGGGGGGGGGGGGGGGGGGGGGGCGATGGGGGGGGGGGGGGGGGGGGGGGAGAGCTGGCTTCTCCTCTATTTCTAAATGGAAGCAAATTTAATTCAAAAAGACAAGGGTAACAAGTTGTGAGTCAGAAAGGAAGTGGGTAGCACTACGAGGAAAGCAAAAATAAATAAACTTGGGAAGGTAAGGGGACAAACTGGGGATCCAGAGGGCTTTGATTCTCATAGGAGGTGCAATGTAACCAAATGCTGTTTTGGACAGGTTGTACACATAGACTCTTCTCCTCTTCCAATGGTTTTTGATCTATTTTTTATCATAGTTAATCAATTCATCAGGATACTGCTGCTTAAGTTACTGTATATTCAAGGCTGTGACCCTCGACCTCAGTGGGGTCTGTTTGAATTAGAAGGACGTCACCAGTAACTGCTCTGTTATAATACAGTCACAGAGAACAAAGAAAAAAACTTGACCTGCTTATAAAGCCCAGTTCATCAGTTTTAGGTTGTGCACTAAATAACATACAGCACATGCACTCATAGTGTAAATAACATAAATAACATACAGCACATGCACTCATACAGTAAATAACATAAATAACATAGAGCACATGCACACACACACAGACTTGTTAATGCTTCTCAATCTGTTTACCTTCACACCTGCTAGTTTGGGTATGTAGTTGGGCTGGGCAATTATACGAACTCTATTATTGATCGTGATAACATCGAGGTAGATTACGATGATCAGCTTTGGCCATATTTACTTGATCACACACGGCAGAAATGTGCGTGTCACCAGCCAATCCGAGTCTACCTTTCCCTGCGCCACTCCAGTATGTGAGTTTCCAAGGAAGGTTACAAAAGAAAAAAATAGGATGACCAAAGGTGAAGCCAAAGGCAGTGAAAGTGATGATTGACATGACCCACTTCCATGGAGAGAGAAGTATAAATGCAGCTCTCAGTGACCTGTCTCATAAAGACAAATATATTCAAACAAATAGCGGATCATTAAATATTCATTTGAACTTCATTTGTGGAAGAAGTGACAGCCCTATTACACACGTTGTTTCTTTTTGTCTAGCGAAAGACATGACGCCTCTGAACACAGTCCAGAGAGTAGGATTCAGGTACTTTAGTACATTGTGATGATTTTTTTTTTTTGGCATGTTATTTTACTTTATATGTTACTATATTACAATGTTTACATTTCACTGCCTCTTAAAATTGAAGGATGCAAATTATTACGTGTGTATTTTTCTACATTCATCTTGTTAATACATGTTATTTGCTTTGTATGTGAGTAAATTCTGAGCTCATCTCTAGTTTATTCATTTTTTAGTACAGATGCTCTAAAACTGGCAGTAATAAATGGATCAATATGAGAAAATATATCGAAATCAATTTTTGTGCCATATTGCCCAGTTGCAGTAAACCGGACAATGTAAGAATAAGGAAGGTCCAAAAATATGTGTTTTTATCCTTAGTGTTTGCCAAAAAAAAGGAAGAATACTATATTGAACACAGATGCTGTGGTATTCACTACATCACATGTCATTTTTAGTCACCTGAGTAAACTATAGTGTGAACACTATAATGCCTTTCAAGCCACAAAACTCAAAATTACCAGGACAATACACTGTAACTACTGATCAAACCAAATCCACCTACATAACTACACAGTCCTGAGAAGAGGTCTGATCAGAAAACATCTCTATGGACACATTTAAAATTAGTCCTAACTGTCAGCTTCTAGGATTTATCTGTTTTTTAATGTCAAATATTGAGGGTTTAACACTAAAATTGTAAAAGATAAAATATAAAAGTGTATAACAGAGTAAGGAGAAATCTAACCCAATACATGTTTGGTCACAAAGATCCTCTGACCAGAAATGTCTTAAAAGCAGAATTATATGTTTTTCTTTATTCTTTCATGAAAGCAAATGGTAAAACCTGCCTCACAGTTTCTGCAAGGTATGTTAGGACAGCACTTTAGAAATGCTTTTACTTTGGACAAACAACTCACTCAGCTGACAGGTACTGACACTGAGAAACATCAGACTTTCTGTTACACATATTTCTTCACCCTGCTTGTCTGACTCACTTGTTGATCTCATTAAATGAATTATTATATTATTTTATCCACAACTTTTCCCTCTCCTTCACATCTGAAGTTGTAATCTACATGGACTGTAGTGCTATTTAGTCCATGTTTGTGTCTTAACCCAATGTATTTGACAGCAGGGGAAAGACAAAGACATTCTAGACAAAACAACAACAAAAAATCTGAAATCTGGAAACCACATACATGTAATTTATAAATATCATTTAAAATATTTAAAATATTCTAGCATTTTTTTTTAATCTAAAAAAGCAGCTTTGAAACTACAGTAAAGAGTCTGATAGCAATGTTCAGTGAAAATGAATGACGTTAGAAGGGAGTCAATTTAATGTTACCCCATTTGCTGAAGAACACAGAGCCATCCGAACAGAAACACAGTGGGATTTAAGAGCACCTTTATATTGTAAATGCAATATAAAGGTGCTGGGGCCTGGCAGTGGCAGAGACAAAATGTGATTAGCTGTGCTTGTAGTTCAAAGGCCCGTCACAAATTCTGGTTGCTCTATATGGGAATATCTGTACTTCCACAGCTGTGTTTTTAGAGATAAGTGCTGCATTGAACATGTTTTGCAATACTTTTTATTAATTGCAATGGGCAGGTATTGAAGAGAAAATGACAAAGCATGAAAACAGAGGAACCTGTATGAAAAGAATAGTGGAGACATTAAGCCCATTAAAGAGAAATGTCATTCTGAAATGTCTTTCTGCTCTGAAAGTTTCAGACCCTCAATTTATGAAATAATTCATTTTACTGTCTTAGTTACAACAAATGTGACACTGTAGTCAAACAAAAGGATATTTTCTATAAAGCGAAGAACAACATGTGAGGAACTCTACAACAAAACCTTCTGCCTCTTTTAATACCATTTTGAGGGAAGTTATTCATCTCAGTCCAGGAGGCAGGTCATGTCAGCCAAGCAAAGAAAAATGCCAGTATCCTGGGCATTTTCACAACCACCGATCTGACAGTATAGACCAGATTGCTTTGATCATTTGAAAACTGACATCATTTCTTTTATACCTGGGTCGAGGCTGGTGTGGTGAGCTCAGCTTTAAGATTTCCTGCGCTACTGTCAGGTGAATGAATGAATGCCCTATATTTAATTGACTCTCCCAACTTTTTCCCCCGACTGCAGTTTAGTTTTGTTCTTCGGAGCATTTATTTGACAGTCACAGTAGAGGAAGATGAATGAGATGACTGACTACAAGTCTCGCCAGTCCTCAGTAACCATCCGCTCCTGCCATCCTTCCCTCTCTCCCTCCTATGATTTTTTACTACCTGCTTCTATCCGTTCGGCTCCTCACTCACTGTGAACAGCATCGGCAGAGCGGACTATGCTGGCAGTGGCAGCAGCAGTGGTATTTAGGAAACAGCTGCTTACCTCCTACTTTCCTCACCCTGCACTTATTACAGTGATTATCAACACTGTCAGTCAGAGCACCCTCTGCACCCCATAATCCTGCTGTCCCACCCTTCTGTGGCCTAGAGGACTGTGCCGATAAACGGATTCAGCATTCCCATGAGATGGATGGAAATGAAGGAGACGGTGTCAGGAAGAGGAAGCTTTTCAAAAACAGAGAAGGGAAAAAAGCAGCAAGGGGGAAGGCGAGTGGCTGCTCTGTCTATGTGCTACTATCTGCTGGTGTTCTTCTGCATATGATATTTGACGAGATTTCCTGAGAATGGGAGGGGAAAGTTGTGATCTGTAATGTCAAGTGTAAACAACAATAATAAAGCACATGAAGCTAGACATGTCAATTCATTATAAACATCTGTGGGATTTTTTTTTGTTCATCTCTATATTTTTCTTTTGCATGTGCAATTTTGTTTCAATTGTTGTACCCATTCGGTGTCTCTCGGGAAATCATTCCACTGCTCTTTAATATGCATATTACAAATTTCCTACACTTTAAATTCCGCTTCAGATCAAACAGGAGCGCCAAACTGTTCACATGGGTATGGATTTGATGAACCAGATTGAGTTTTCTTGCATCAGAAACTAAAAGGTCAACAGTTGTCCACAAGTGAAATTAACTCAACTGAGGTCTCTGCAGAAATGTCCTCCTTTTTTGACAGCACAGTGAGAGCACTGGATGTTGGCGATAAACCAGATAAATACCAATAGGCATTGGCTGTATCTGTAATTTGCAACCAAGAAACATTATTTTAGTTTTTTAAACATAATCTATGTAGGAAAGACAGAGAAGTTTTGATTCCCTCAGACTAAACATACTTTTAGGCCCACATTGTTGCATGTAGATAAAATCCCATCCCTGCAAACACCATTTCAAAACTCCAACCACACAAAAGAAGGGGGAAAGTGCTGCTCTTAACAGCATATGCTTCAATATATCATTAACCCATGTCACTGGCCCAAACAAACAGTAACTGTGACCGCTAAAATAAGGGCCATGCCAAACTCTTTGATCTGTCGTTCTGCTTTTGCCAATAATATGACAGTCTCACATAGTGCCTTTTAGCCAGGAGTTTGTCAGATGACGCTAATGAGAAAGACTCAGGTACTCTGAACAAAATATTTCCAACTCTAATCTGTATTGAACTCAAATGGAAAACAATCTGTGTCAGCCTTTGAGGGTGAAGTTGAAGAATACTTATGGGTTTGTGCTTTTCTACAAGCTGGGCTACCACGGTTCTTACTACAAAGCAGATCAAAGTTAATTCCCCTTTTAATTAAGCTGAGATTGGATGAGAGCAGGCAGGGACTGGCTTTTGTTTTCCTTTGTGCCTGCAAACACTAAGAGCTGTAATGTTTATACTTTTTTTTTTTTTGCCTCTGAAAAACGTTTTCTGGTTGAAGCACTGACTTTGACAGGACCAGTAATCCTCATAGATACCAAAGCTTGGTCCTAATGAGTCGGAGCCTCATTTGTGAGAGGCCAGTTAACATTAAAATTAAGATGTGAAATATGTATAGGATGAGGTTAGGGTATGGGTGATGTTTTGCTTAGGCTGTCCAAATGTTTGAAAGTCAGTGCAGAGTCCTGAGTAACTGGTTGCTACCTCACTCTTTCTCTCTTGACATCCAATCTGCCTGCATGTGGCCCAGCATAAGCACAGCAGTGCTCTGTAATGAGACTCCTTCTGCCGCTCTTTTTCATGGACAGGTCCATGTGTTGTGATGCTAATGAGCCCTCAGTACCACAAACATCCCCTTTAATTGTCCACTTTGATCTACTGCTAATTCAGCTAATTAGGAGCCCAACTTTAAAAGTTAAACGCTTTGCTTTCACTTCAGAATGTGCCCCCTGCATGTGTGTGTGTGTGTGCATATGCACACACATACAGAAAGGGAAGACAATTTCTAAATAAATAAAATAGGGAAAAAACTCTCATCATTTTTTACTTCATTCTGCTCTAAGGTTGACCCAGGTTTGGTTGCAGGGCACGCAAAAGCATTCACCCGGCATGCACAGTTCACTTTATTAGTCACATTATCAGCAAACATCCAAACACACAGTACAGTACATTTACAAACAGACCGTGTATGGTGTTACAAATAGATGTAAAACATAAGGTATTCTGCACAAATGACCGCCTCACTTTGCACCAGCTTCCATAAATGCATCTGTCCATGCACAAACAGATTAACGTAATGTATGAACAACTTCAGCACAAAGAAATGTGCAAACACTCACTGACAAAATCAGAGGGACACATCCAGTAAAGCATCTTTGCACTCTTGGCTCTGCTGCCTTTTGTGTTGTCCACAATTATGCACAATCTGCACAATAATGCATGACATTATTGGCACAATATCGATATCAGCAGATATTGGCATCAAAATGTATTATCAGATATCATCAAACAAACCAAGATCTGCCAATATGAGTATTGACTACAGTACATTAGGCTAAATAGTGTAGGCATTTTTTTTTCCCTGCCCAGGGAAAAACATATATATATTTTATCGGTATCAGTGTCACCCGAAACACTCCTGATATATCGGCATATCAGATATCGTCAAAAAGTCCAATATCATGCATTTCCAGCATTTACACCAGAAGAATTCTGATGTGTGTTGTGTGTTAATTCACTAAGCAGCATAATCAGCCGTCTTTTCTTAAGTTTCTGCTAATATGTCCGTCATTCGACTACAGTTACAGTTGATTTTTGTATCCTTAAAGATTTAAGACACTTTTATTCATACCTGGTTTTAACTTATGTCTTAGCTGATCTAATGAAGTCAGCAGCAGTTCATCACTTCACACAAGGCATTAGGATTTATCTCCTCATATGTCTCCAGTTACCGCCTGTGAATGGATCTCCCTTCATATTTTTTTAGGTATAAATGGACATCAGTTGCCTATGCAACGACCAAATGTTTGTCCAATTATGACAGATGGGTCCAGTGTATGTGGGAGAGACAGAGAAGAAGAAGGGTGAAGAGTGGTAAGAATAGGTTGACCATATGTTTGCTTTTCCTTACTTCATGAAAATCCCCTGTTCTACATCCTGTTAGGCCCTGAGTAACAAAGTCTACCCTTTGAAGATAATTTTATTTATTTTTATTGTCTCATTTAACTGTAAATGAAACAGTTGAAAGACTATACTTTGACTATACTTGTTCCAGATCAAATCCAAAAATCTGTTTTGGGTGCATTCACCTGTATTCACACCTACCCTTTTGGAACATATACAGCTGCATTCTTCAATTAGTAAAGATGTGTCCTAGATAACATATAACAGTTAAACTGATGTCCTCAGAATGCAAAAAAAGTGTATGCCATCTCTGTTCTCAAAGCGTGTGAGCTGGTTTTATTCACAGCAACTATAAACATGACAATGAACAAAATCGACTTTATGATCATAAAAATACACCAGTGTTGGAAAACGATGTCAAAATGTCAGCGTGTGCGTGACCGTTCTCTAACACTGGCAAGACCAACTACAGCAGCAACCCGAACAGAAACACAGAGTGAGTAGATTTTTAAACATGTGTGAATCTTTCCTCTGTGGCCTGTGCCAGTTCTGGTGTTGCCCCTACTCCCTATGTATGAGAAAAAAGACAAAACTGAGTGCAGTTAGTAGGCATAGCAACAGAGCAATCTGCCTCAAAAACACAGTGGTATCACGCAATTCTGACAGAAACGATCTCGGATTTTATTTTATTTTTTTATTCGTTCTTATTCTAATGTATGCTGGACTAAAAATGTGTTGTTACTATAACAAAAAAAAAACACAAACATAAACGTGATTTAGAAAACTACAGTGGTATTTAAACAACATTTAGTACTGGTCAAATGAAGTGGTTCTGACTTAATTAAAAAAGAGTGAATCTAAAAGGAAACAACTGGCTCTAAACTGCATTCAGAGCCACAAAGGGACTTGGCTTTATCGGCTTCTGTGAGTAATCAATATTAATTGCTGGCAAAAAAGACGGTAAAACACAAGAGGTGGCCTTCAGGCCTCTCATCACCGACCATAAACAACACATGGTCACTTCTTATTCCTATCAAACTTAATTGTGATTAGCTATAGGCAACAGATAAAGCAAGATGAGCAATTAATGTTGATGTCATTCCACTGAGAGAATTTTGGCTGCACTTCATCAGCACATCGATTGCTAGTTTCACAAGAGGGAACGAGGAACTGTAATAACAGGAATCAATCTACTGATAAATAAATGAAAGGAAATAATTGGTGCTTTCTTTGTAGTAGTTATATTCTATACCCTTCAAACCACACCAAATTAATTAATTTGCTGAGCTTCTGAACTACACAAACACATAAACGGGAAAAGGCAGAAGAAAGCAGAGAAGTGTACAACACAGCACAGCCAGGGGATCCCATTCCAAATGGAGCATGGACTTTTGGCTGAACCTTCTGTCAGATATGTCAGTTTGACGGAGGATTCTGGCTCAAGTGACATTTCTCCAGGGTGGGAAAGAGGGGACAAAAGTGAAAGAAATTGCAGGATGCTAAAGAAGAGGAGGACAGAAAGCACAGAATAGCATCCCTAAGCATAAAGGGTAAGGTGTTATTTCTGAGTCAATTTTGTGTTATTCTGCAAGGTGTGCACAACCTGTGTCGGATCGTGTATAAGAGAAGCACAAGCCACATGTTACATTTTCAACGTTGATTCCAGTTTGATCTGAAGTTTACTGCCATGGAGTACTTCAGTCAAAACACAATTCACTACCATAACTAGATTTTCCATCCACTGCCAATAAAGGCTGCTTCTGCAGTTTTCTAGCAATGTAGCGGAATTTACCGCATCTCACCTGCAAGGGCGTTAAACAAACAAGAGATCAGAGGTGAGAGGACGGGAAGGGAGAGCTCGTTTATTGGAGCTCACTAGCGTCACACCCATTGCTGACCTGCCAACTCTGCTGCCCCTCTCCGTCATTCAGTCTTCTGAGACAGTCTGTTTGTCAGTGCAGAGAAGCAGCCAACATGCCCCACAGAACAAACACACCCACTGCCAATTTTTGCTCAGTCTTCATTTATCCATTTGCTGCCTGTCTGTGTCTCAAGTATGAAAGGACAGGTAAACAACTGTACCTTGCAAGATGAACTATGCCCAATAAAAATTATTTAGGACTGAACCGTTAAAAATGATATTAAATAATTTGGAATATGCAATGCTGTATTTAAAATGATCAGGTGAGTAGATAGCTCCATGCAGCCTGTGTTTGTAAATTCATGTCAACATAAAAAAAACACTTTCACTGTTAGATACTGCTTTATAAGATTACTTGTCTTGAATGGGGTTTCAGTCATGACCATGTTGTTAAATTTTAGATATGAAGCAGTAAGTATCAGTCAGTCAACGTTTATTCATATAGCACTTTACAATATCTACAAGGTACCTTGTACATTATCATTTTCACATAAAAAGAAAGAAAAAAACACTCAATAAGTTAGCAGGAGTAAATTACACAAAAAACATTAAGGAAAATCAATAAATCAGTAGAATAGGAAACACTAAAATTAGAAAAAGTACGAGTAAGAACAGAGGGAAAGTGTCACCCACTGTTTGCATCTTGACCTGGTGACAGCCAGGAGCTGCTGACCTGATAAATGTAAAACAATGTCATTTTCACCTATTGTTACAATCTCTGCTAAATAAGGTGGAGCGAGGCTATTAATGACAGGACAGTTGCAGTGGAGACCTATGAAGACATATAATAATCATCAAAGCATGTACTCAATTTAAGAATTTAGAAATATTTTCAGCATTGTGAATTTGCATCACTGTAAACACTTACATTTAAATTTATTAATTCATCATTTATACTTCAAATGAATTAATGAAGTAAAACTGAGTGTGGTTGTCATAATCAGGTTCAGGTTTTTGTCCTTTATGTTCCTAATGATGACCCTGCTACCAAATCATTCACGATTAATTTGGCTTTTTATTGTGGATGGCAAACTAGGGCTTCTGACTGCAGTGCTCTTCTCATCCCCGTTTTATTCATCAGATCCCCTGTATAAAAGTGCTGGTCAGTAGAACCCTGAAATAACAGCATTCCCCTCTTACTCCCTTCAATAACTATATTGTCCTCTCTGTAATAGGCCGTGTGTTATGTTAACATTACTTAAAAAAAAGCTCATGAATAATGGCCAACCTCAATATATGTTTCCTGCTTTTTCCTGCCTTACCTTTTTTGCTCCAATATTTGACCTCTGAACTTTTGACCAAAGTGTCCATCCCTCTCTGCCAGTGATGGCATGTTTAAATGGGCATAGCAAGTGGTTTTTATTTGTTTGTTTGTTTTTTTCTGGGTGCTTGTTTCAATTACAGTAAGTTACAATAGTTAAGGAAATGCTCAGACAGATGGTGGATGGGGAGAGGATGGGAAATGATGATACCCTGTGTGGACCTTCCCCTTCTGACAAACAACCTGCCATATCATATATACTATGTGTGGCTTACATGTGTATTCTATGGTTTACACGTGATGGCATGAAAAAGTGTATGCAAAATTTTCATGTGCAATTAACTCCAAGCAATGAAAAACCAAAGCCCCACACACATAATGTGATGGCTAATAGATAAGTAAATCTTGTCCACCATGATAGAGTGACCAACAAACACACTTACAGCAAAAGCGTGTGAGCTGGTTTTATTCACAGCAACTATAAACATGACAATGAACAAAATCGACTTTATGATCATAAAAATACACCAGTGTTGGAAAACGATGTCAAAATGTCAGCGTGTGCGTGACCATTCTCTAACACTGGCAAGACCAACTACAGCAGCAACCCGAACAGAAACACAGAGTGAGTAGATTTTTAAACATGTGTGAATCTTTCCTCTGTGGCCTGTGCCAGTTCATAAGTAAATCTTGTCCACCATGATAGAGTGACCAACAAACACACTTAAAGCAAAGAAAATCCATATTTTCCAATATACAGTTTGTTAATTACTCGAGTTGACCTTTAATATAAAAGAAACAAAAAAGGGACATTGTGCCTGGCTTTCTCCCAAATAAATTTAATTTGGAACCACAAAACCTATTCAGCCCATAAAATGAAGATGCCATGTTTTCTATATAGATGTAATATATAAAAAAAGAACTATAGTTTGTTGCATTTATGAAATTTAAGAACTATAAAAAAATGATATTTCATTACTGTTTTTACATTTTAACAAAGAAAAAATACCAAACTCAATGATGTCATGAGATAACACTGGCACTTGTAGGCCTACTTTCAAATGAAACACAGAACTATGTAGATCTATTTGAGTCCCTCCATTGTTTGGGAAAATTAATAAAATAAAAATGAATCCACTTTGGATTTGATGTAGCTCATGCTTGAGAAAACCTGCAGGCATAATTATGTGGATTCAAAGATGGACAGGACTCTTCATGTGTACAAGCTTAATTTAAGTGCTGGGAATGGCTCTTCACATTTCAAACACACGTTTGTCAGGTTTTGGCTCATATTTGAGGTAGACATAGGATGTGATGCATATTTTAGTGGACGTAATAATAAACCTCTTTTATTTCTCACCTTAAATGCTGTAAAAGAAGAGCTCAGTTTGCAAGAAACAATAAAAATAAACAAAGTGGTTTTTTATCAAAGCTACTGCGGGGGTGCTGAAGAGCCACATATGGCTCTAGCACCGCAGGTTGCAGACCCCTGGCCTAGAAAGAGCCAAGATTTAATTAAATGGGGAGGGAATGAAAAGTAATGTAATCACAATGCACAATGACGTAAAATATTTTAACTTAAGAATGTGCTGATTTAGATCAGCACCATTGGTCTTTTGCATTTATAGCATCTGTCACATTCTGTCACTCCTTTTTGGCATTAGTGATGATGTCTAAAACCTTTTTTTTCCTCCTCGATTTCTGATTGTGTGAACTTCCTCTTCTTCTCTCTTTTCTTTACATTTGCCATGACTCTGCAATCACTCCCAATCATTGAATATTAGTCTGGGGCATTTTACCTAAGTATTTATAGTCTAGGCGTTAACTGAAGCTGCAAAAACTGCGTTGAATTGCAAGTTAAATGCAAGTTAAATTGGTGTGGGACATGCTTGCGCATGCTTTTATAAATCTGAATATTTATGTGCATTTGCACTTTCGGTATGTCACACGTACACCAACCTTTCAGGCGTGCCTACGCTCAGTTTAATAAATGAGGCCGCAGGAGTTCCTGTTCCATCCACTGTGGCAACTTCATCATTGACTTTAACATTCAGGTTCTCTAGACTGTAATTGTAGCAGGTGATATGGTGTCAGGGGCGCCAAGTCATTTTATCCAATTTAATTATTAATATGGCTCCAACACATACACAGCTGTAAATTTACACTTGTGATTGATAAGAGCACAACTGTAATTCCTACAGTAGAAGGTGATGGCAGGGAAATAAAGGAAAAGGGGCACTGGCATGGAAGAGTGAGATCTGTATTCACTGCTCAGGTTAGTTACAGACTCCTGTTTTATTCCAAGCTGATTTTTTTTTAGATAGCAGACATCCTACCTTATACCAAATGGCTATATAGAACAAGGCGGCCCATTCGCATTACATTACAGATTTGCAGAATTTGGGGGGGGGCATGTTGCATCAATCCAAGCTTGAAAATAGACATAGGCCATGCAGTAGTTTAGAGCATTTCAAATCAGTTCTACAAGTGCGAGGTCTGTTCTCTGTCTGTTGAAACAAGTCGGGCAGGTATGAACTACTTTTTTTGCCAGGTACAAGTAATAGAAACAAAACACAGAAAAAGACATGTTAACTATTCAGGTGCTAACCCACATCTCTAAATCCAAGACAAAGTGAAGTCAACATTTAAGATCCAGTCACTTAGATAATATTTGTAGGTGGACTGGGACGCATGTGAACATAACTGAAAACCATCTACTCAGCTGATGTCCCCCAGTCAAACACTGTTTCATAATAAACTGAAAATATTTTGTATTGTCATTCTTCTTACTATTCCTTTTTGTGTAGATGCTCATTCACCCAGGTTATAGTTCAAGTGGTTTCTTCAGTTCTGAACTGAGGTTAAATGTCTTCAAGAAATCTTGAATCCAGTTACTAGTGATTAAATGACATTTTGAGCATTCATTACTTTGCTTGTAGCCACAGGCAAAATACCAGCAGTGGCCACAGTGACTAGTGATTTTTTATTTTGCCAATGACTCTCACACATACCATTGTAATCATTGTTACATACCAATGTAATGTGAACATAAATTATGTATTTATATAAGAGTTAGACAAATTCCAATGCCAGGGGTAGACTGGTGTACTTTGCACTATAAATGTAATCAGATTATTCATGTCAAATATTAATGCCAGTTATGAACAGTGCCTCAGGTTTACCTGAGCAGTTATTCAAATCCTGCAATTAAAAAGTTTAACTCCTCAGTCACACACATATTTGTGCACATCCTGCTTTTAACTTTGTGTCTCTATCATCAGACTTGTCTTTTGGTAGGAGTGTGTGTGTGTGTGTGTGTTTGTGTGTGAGACAGGAAGTCAGGCTAGCCCCCGAGGGCCCTCTACATTTGAGTCTCCATTAGGCTGATGAGCTTTGGCAGCTGAAGTTGCTGGAGTCGGTGTGGAGCTTCAACCCTCCTCATGGCTAAGCCTAATTAAACCTGGACCTAAGCCCTGATTTAAAGATAATTAGCTGTAAGGATGAGCTACCACTGGCTGATGTGAGTGTTGTGTAATGTGTGCAGTAATGTGTGCTAAAGGTTGGTTATTCGCAGATCAGGTGAATGAAATGCACATATCATATGCAACTTAGAGAATTTTATTACTCCATTTGGGGTTTGCAGAACCATGACTGCAAAGATGTTTTCCACAGAGAAAAGTCCAGATAGAAGCTGAATCAAATTAAGTAAAAAAAAAAAATTCTACTTCAATAGTAAATAAGCTAAACATGTGAAAATCATAAAACATTAATCAAGAATCACCCAGTTGTGAATGTGTGGATGCAAATGGGTAAGTCAACAAGTGACCACAAGGTGAAGTAAACATACTGTAAGCTTGTGTTTTTGTGAGACACAAAAGAGACAAACTGGCCTGGTTTGTGGGTGCTCTGCGATAAACTGTCTGACTGTTGGGACCATCCTTATGTTTGCCCATTAAGCTATACTGACAGGTTGACATTTCCCAGGGTAGAGGGCTCTGATTCAGGAATGTTTTATTCATCCTGTTGACTTCACGTTGCAGCCAGGTCAGACACAGAGCAAAAGCCTAGAGTGTAGTCAGTGGTGAGCGAGAGAGCAGAAGGTACATGTGTTTCTGTTCAGATCGCCAGACACAACTCTGAGACAGTTTGGTGGCACATACGCAATATTCTCATCACCGTGGAGACACAGTGATTGGGACATATTGATAACACAGAGATAATGAATTAGACTATTTACTGGGAAGCCTCAAGGTGGACAGATAAGGCAGAGAGGTGGAACACTTACACTGACTTTTGCGCTTCACAATCATAGCTCAAAAGTCAAAAGTTATTTAATCTGTTTGTTTATTTTTGGATTTTGTTTCATTTTGTTTTTGCATCAAAATCTGAGCTGCCTGTAACGGACGACCAAATGTGTGAAGCTCAAAACTTCCGCTTAGTCTTTCGCCCTCTAGGGGAAAATCGAACATCTGGAAAATTAGGGTGAAAGGACCAGTGAACCACTGTGAGTAAAAGGATAGTTATACCTGGACGTTCCTTTATCAAAGAAATTTATTTTTGAAGTACTTCAAGCATTTTTGTGTAGGAGCAAAAAAATCGACATGCATGGGAATTATATAAAAAGAAACTTGAGCAGCCTTTCAAGAAAGATGAAGCTATCAAAGTCAGCACAGGCAACACAAGAACAACAAGGCTGTGGTTCAACACTAACAAATGGTTCTGTAACGTTTTTAATAATTTGGGGGGGGGGGGTTAATACTGGTTCTGATTTGCTTTTGTATGAGTGTGTTTTTAGTATAAATTAACATGTCAGAGAGTGTAAACATTTGGAACCATTTTCAAATTGACTTTGCCTCGGTCTGACGTGACAAGGCCTCGTGCATGTTCAGACCATGTTCAAGAGACAAGTGCTTCCCTCATTTCCAGGCAAGTCACGTGGAGCTGGGAGCCAGGAGCTACAGCGGGAGCCACCTCCAGGACAAAACACTTGGAGCAGGAACACACAGAAGGCCTTGTTCATCCTTTGCCTGGCTCAATGTCAAGTGAGTGTTTGCTTACTGGGAGGACCAGGACCCCCTGGAGGGGA
Organism: Brachirus orientalis; assembly: GCA_016785285.1. Taxonomy (NCBI): domain Eukaryota; kingdom Metazoa; phylum Chordata; class Actinopteri; order Pleuronectiformes; family Soleidae; genus Brachirus; species Brachirus orientalis. The sequence continues at coordinate 5,903,282 of JAFBJR010019384.1, read as the reverse complement.
TGCAGCACACAGTCAGCACTCCACTGAACTTAGAGACACATATTCACAGGACTCACTAAAGGTACACGTATGATCACACCTCTGTATCAAACATCAGTGTCTGTATGAACACAACACCTTAGTTTCACATGTCACATTTTATATTGAAGAGAAGCAGAAACTGAAGATTTGAACAACTTAATGGGCCCTGACAAAACTTGAAAATCCTGTCACCAGTGAAAAATGCACCATTGTGTAAATGTGCTCTAAAAGAAACATGTCTAGCCATAGTGGAATAGCCAAGGTGATGCAAAGGAAAACTGTAAACAGGTGCACCATTTCAGGAAGACCTTATTCATCCCAGCAAACATAGCATGGTATGATGGTCAACAGCATCGAGTACACACAGCTCTCAGTCTTTGCCTCTTATTTTCCATGCCTGCATCTCCCCAGCATCTGGCTAAATCTCACCAGCGTCCTTGCTACCGCCCTCATGTGAACTGGACCAAGTCAAATCTGAATCCATCAATCACTCAGTGTCAGTCATGTTGAGAGAGAGTGGAGGGGACAGAAAGGCAGAGGGGAAGAGATGAACATAGAAATGATGTGTGGAACAGTTAGGGTAAAGTACAGCCACCAGTCCTTCCTGCCTCACCTTATTTACTTTCTCTTTCAGAATTTAGAGTCAGATGTCACATCACAATAGGAACTCTTCACTTGTTATAATGAAGAGGTTCAGGGAGGCAAATGCCAGTTTGAAAAGGAAAAGAGAGGAAAAGAGAGGAGAAAGTCAGTGGCAGCAGAGAAGACAGGGAAAAACGAGAAAAGGAGGGAAGAAAAAGAAGAGCATTGAAACAAGACAATGCGTGATCACAGAAGCCAAAAAATAGAAAATAAAAAAATGGTGAGAGGACAAAGCAGTGGGTAAGCCTGTCAGCAGATCTGTGTGCCTCCGTGTGTGTGCGTGTGTGTGTGTGTGTGTCTGTGAGAGTGCGTAGAATGAAGTATCCCTGTCAGAGTCCCAGCTCCCCCTCTGGGCTGCTGCTGATTAATTGTCCATCCAGCTCCTGTGATAGCAACCACTTTAACCAAGACTCCCAAGACACTCACCCATGTCCTCTCCCTGCCGAAAGACACCTCTCCTCCTGTGCACCAGGCTGTCCCTCTCTGGCTAAAATTAGGAGGATTTTTTCTCTTTTTTTTTTTACTCCCCCTATCCTTTTATTTCTCTCTGGCTGCTACAAATAATCTTATATCAGCACTCCATTCACCTTGCCATCGGGGATGATGTTTCTCCGTGGGAGGGAGGTTTTGGAACAAAGGCGGGGGGGACTGAAAACAAAATGATATGGAGTGTACCCCCAGCCCCTGATGTGTTTACACATGCACTAGTGACATGCTGAGAAAAAAAACACTCCTGTCTCAGGTAAACGGTCCAGCACAGCATGAGAAGGCACGATTGGCATTGGACCCTGGTTGCACTTAGTCAGCTTCTGTAACATTTGATATACACTTTTTTGCACACCCATTCCATCATAAACACTCCGTCCCTTGGCACTAGTGCCTGCAAAAAAAATAATGTTCTATTCTGATCAGCGGCTTTGGAAATAAGACAGCAAAAATAGGAATGTCCAGGGCATTTGTGAAACATAGTTCAATCTTAACTTTTATGCATAAATTTAAAAAAAAAACTGCTTTTCTGCACTGAACAGTAACTGCCATACTCAGCACTGCCCCCTTCTTCCCCTCCCTCCTCGCCACGCTGCAGAACCATAGCATCCATCCGGATGGCTATATAGCCAGCACCCAAAAGCAGCCAAGGTCAATTGCCTTTCCTGCTCTTCTCATCTCGTGCTTTATGTACCTTCACATTCGGGGAACGAGAGCTGCGCTATTTCTGCTCTGCTGCAAGGTGACTGCTGCCTCACACCAGCGACAGCCACACTAATGCAGGATATGAAGAGTTTTACCTTTGAGGTATTCTTATTTTGAAAACAAATTATTTAAAAAAATTAATCTTGCAGGAAGCTGAAATATAGTGCGACAATGTTATTTGTCATAACTACCATCTGCTAGCAGATACTAATCCCGTTAAAAAAAAAAAAAAAAAAAGGACCAAGAATTTTATTTAACAACCACATAAAAATGATGAAATCTGTAGCTGAGGTTGAATCTACCTTTGGCTCATTTTGAAGGAGCATAAATGGCCATAATGTGGGCTTGGAAAGAGCTGTTGATCAATACTAATGACTCAATTACTCCACCAGGCTCTGAGATTCTTGCATTTCAGTGCCGCCTCTCTCTCTCTCTCTCTCAACAAAAATCATTATTCCAATTCAAAACAACTAAAACCAAAAACACCACAACCACTGTCATCATTTTCATTTTGAAAAGAGATTGTCAAACTGTTTAGACCAAAACAAGATGACTACCGCCATCAATAGGTTCAAGCAGATAAAAGATATTATACGGTTGAACCTATTGATGGCATATAAAAGCCTATAAAGGATATTATTATAATTGTGAGAATAATTGTCATGTTTGCTCTACCTGTTTGTTTAGAATCGATGCCAGTCTACAGCCAGGCAAGGCTGAGAAACATGAATCCTGAATGTAAAGTAAGAAATCAAAACTGATGGGTGGTTTTACTTTTCAAATGATTTGTCATTGTTTCAGTACGGAGCTACATTGATGAACGGACCACTGCTTCGTTCATCAATGCAGCCACTGTTTATCTATGCCCTTGATGAATAACAACTATTTGGCGAATATTCAGCCTAAGACTTAGTCGTGCACCTCAGCCATAGTTGATACTGTGCTTGTTGTACAATATATTTCACATTTCTCTCTCATGGTATTCAGTAGTTAGATCATAGTGATTTGATATTAATATTGATGGTATTGCAGTAAGATTTTTCACGGGATAACTTTCATTTTTTTTCACAGTAGTGATAGCAAGCTTGCCGCAGCCATTTTTCAACCACGCATAGATAAACTGTTTCAGTAAAGCCTGAATATCTCCCTCTTTCTCTCTGCCTCCCTCTCTTACTCCCAGATGTCTCCTTACAGCTGCCATGACTGACTGCAAACTCATTTATTACAGGTCACAAACGCCAAGTGCTTCATTTAAAAGGACGCCAACCCCCCCACCCCACTCCTCTCCTCTAACAAAAGTGAAAAATCGGCCTGCAAGAATAGTATACAGGGCATGCCGCTCCATTACCGCTAAACAGAGGCCAACTGCACCCAAAAGACAGGAATATGGTTCAAGCAGTGAGGGCAAAACAGAAAAAAGAGAGAGGGGAAAGTTTTGTGGCATCTTTCATTCATACGGTGCATATATCACAGCCATATCACAGTCAGAGCAAGGCTCAGATAAGGCTTTGGATGACAAGACAGAATTCTTTCTACAAATGCGCTGACCAACTGATCAAGTCCCTTCCATTCTTTCAGTTACTCTAACCTTTAAACCACATCACATCCTCATGCCAGTTCATATTTATTCAGGCATACAAATCACCAAATCTAGATTTTTCACGAAGCATGTGTTCTGCTGGCCATATCCGATACCACTCAAAGCCTGTCTGTAATTACATTGTAAATGCAGATTAGCTATGAATATTTTAGAAGGGGATTACTAAAAGAGGAAAGAGAAAGAGCGGGAGGGAGTCGGGAGAAATCAGCCCTTTAACACACACCCACATGCAGAACTGCATGAAAAGCTCATTTGAAGGTAGAGCTAGTCTTTCATGCGCAAGTTGTCAGGCTATTATCATCCTTTCATATATTCACCACCATTATTAACTGTGAACAGGGAATAGAAAAATAACACAAAAAAGTGGGAATAAAACACATCACTCCAGTATGTCAGGCTGTCACTTCAGGGAGGGGGAAAAAAGGCAGGCCAAACCAACTCTTATCATTGGACTCTTATTCTTAAACTAGGCAGTAATGAGTGTGTCTTAACAAAGACTAGCCATAATTTCCATTGTCATTTGAATGCTCCCACATTGTGTGGAGGCTTACAAAGCCACAGATGAAGGCAGAGGGTGGGTGGAGGAAGAGGAACAAGCAGACACTGGAGCAGAAAGAGTCTCTGGAGCATGGTTAGTCTGTCAGTCACCCTCTGTCCCCCTCCAACCATCCAGCTGAGAGACACACTCACCACACACACACAGATATACACATACACAGTGTGTGCACATGTTTGCCAGACTCTTTTGTCACCACATTTTTAAAATCCTAAAATGTGGTTGTCAGAAAGGTTTGAGCCTGACAGCTTCCTGCAGCCCTCCAAGAGGATGCGGAGCTTATTGTGAAAAGAGCAGCAGCAGCAACAAAGGGGATCAAAACTCTTACAAACTGACAGACATACATGTTGCCTTCAGACCCCCGACTTCCACGTTGTTTAGTGAGCAAAGAAGTGAGGCTTACAAGGGCCTGGATCTCATACATTTGCTTTTTTCTTAGAGTGATGGCCCAGGGTGAAGGCAGTATGAGAGCTTAGGCATGTGTGTAAATGTGTGGGAGTGAGTCTTGGAGTATGTGTGAGGGTCACTTGTACCACTCTGCAGTGGAGGATAACAGTATGTGAATCCTATAAAAAAAAACAAACAAAGTGCAACTTTTTTTGTAGAATATCACACAGACATCACACCATAATTGTGTATGGTGAAAAGAATGAATATAAAAATGTTAATTTTGGATGTCATTGGGAAAAAGAAGAACTCTATTTTCTGTGACATGATGTTATGATTTTTGTTGACACATTATGCCTTAAAGAACTGTGTATAAATATTTAAACTATATTGTGGGGGCAAGGTTAATGTCCTACATTGTTTATGTCCCCATTAACAATGTAGACAAAAGAAGGCAACTTCTGCTAAACATAAATAATTCAAACAATTATGAAAAAAAAATGTATTACTGACACAGTGTACCTGGCTGTGCACACTGTTGGTTGTATTTAGTTAATTACCTTAAATATACAAGTTTGAAATATACAAGTATACCGGTAACATGAGTGTGCATGTATGTCCTTTAACTTTTGGTGAGCTCTCTCATTGGTTCCATCCAGCTTTTCCCAGGGCCAATCAAATGGCACTGTCAAGGCTGTCATTCAAAATCATTTCCCTGGTGTCCAATCAAGAAGCAAGTGGACATACTCGAGTGACTATGCACATGAAATATTCCAGTAACACTTGCCTTGGACTCATGTAAATACAGTAGCTTATCCCTGTAAACAGAACCTGAATAAGCCCTTATCCCAGCAATAATAAATCTGAATAATATTGCTCTCTCTCTCTCTCTCTCTCTCTCTCTCTCTCTCTCTCTTATTGATCATTTACCTTTCACTTTGATCTGCACTTTTTTATGTTATGTCGGTTTTTTTTTTTTTTTTTTGGTACAAAATGCCGCCCCCAACATAATTTATCATCCCATTCCTTTTTGCACAAAATAACTAACAGCTATGTAAGTATTTCACAAACAGTGATATACTTACATACCTGTTTTAGTCATTTTTGACAGACATACAGATCACCAAATCTAGTGTGCATTTCACTTCATCACATTGCCCCTTTTCTTGAATATTGTTTGTGTCAGTTGTAGTGCAGCACACAAGACTGCTACTAAAATTCTAAGATTGTATTGTTGTTCGAGTTGTTTCTCTTCGTGGCCCTAAATGCCCATTTGCCAGCCACATTAAACTGCATTGGACTAATTTCCATACTGACATTTAGTCTCCAGTCTGTCTAAACATGCTGTGGTTTACTGTCAAAAATGTCAAGAAGGACCTCGCTTCTTGTTGCACTACCTTGGTAATGAAGGACTTTGTTTGCTGCGTATTCAGCACTCAGGGCCTGTGTTGCACAGAGGCAATCAGTATTTTTATTTTCATGTCTCTCTCTTGCTCCCTCCTTTTTTATACTCATTCACAAAGCTGGCTCAATTCAGCAAAAGCAAAAAAGACAAACAATAAAAACCAGAGGAAAATGGACAGAGTGAAAAACAGCAACAAGTAATCCACTTTGAAGAAACCTAATCAACACCACAGTAATCCAATTGCTTGTAAGCCCCGCTTCAAATGAGTTTGCATTTTGAATACATGTGTGATAAACAGCTGGCCACATTAGGCATGAACAGACACTGGTGACACTCCAATCCAATTATGGCATCCTTCACAAAAATGACATTTAGTAGCCGAGTTGACAATGAAGCATGGTAAAACACATGCACATGTATGGTGCATTTATAAATGCAGGTGATAAATGAGGTTGCTGCACTTGTAAAGGTCACATAGGATACGATCCAATCATTCCTGCAGACTGCAGACAGTCCGAATAGTTATGAGCCCATCAACATGTCAAAACTGGAAAACAGTGTCGGCAGTCGCGTCCTCAGAACATAATGGTTGTTTTAATGTCGTCTTGTCACCCACGACAAAGAAATCTGTAGTAATCTAATAGATTTTTGAACAATATGATGGTGGTTTAAAAGGTCCCTATAGTAGTAATTAAATAATATTAAAGTAATATTACAGCAGGAAAAAACACCATTAGGGACAAGAAGGTCATAGACTCACTACGAGTAGACTACTGCACAAAACACCTTCAGTCCCTGCTGGAATATTAGAGTGATTTTTCAACAGGGAATCGTGGGTAGCATTATGGGTGCTACACATGCATTATTGATGCCAACAGTCCAAAAGCAGTTTGTTGAAAAGTGGGGAGATTTATAAGAAAGTTAATGGTTTTCACTTGTCTGCAATAAAGCCAGAGAGTGAATTACACAAACAGAAGTTGTGTTATTTTTTATCTGACTGCAGGGTGAAATCTAGAGAAAACAATTGAAATGGTAAGAATTTCTTTTCTGCAGTTAATGGCTCTTGACTTTTTTTTTTCCTCTTTGGATGTCAGCATAGAATGGGAACCATTATTATGTGTTTATCACAGTAAAAAAAAGGATCAATAATGTAAAGCTAATTAAAATTAGTGTTGTTTTTATTTTTTATGATTTTCAGCTGACAATAGTAAAGGGTAATTTGGGGTTCATTTTTTTTGTTTCACACATTTTGCCTTATGGGGGTATGGCCTTGTATTCACACAGATGGAGACAGAGAAAATCAAAACAAAGAGATTCACATTCCTTTTTCTGACAAATGGAAGTGGATCACCTCCTTATCAAAGACTGCCATTCTTCGAATAAAAAGCCTGGTGACAGTGGAGGGCAAAAGCTCCTTTAACCAGCGACAGAAGGCAGAGATAGGACTATAAGAGGGCTTTGTGGTGAAGCGGAGCTGTGTGGGCCGCCAAATGAGACACCATTCTTTCCCATTGCTACAGAAATGAAAAAAAAAAACACACACACACAACAGCGAATAGTGTACATGAAATGTCAGTCGTGAGAGTGCGAAAAAAAGAAAGAAAAAAAAGAGGACAAGGAAAGAAATAATAAATCCCACTTGCTCCTTTTTGTAGCCAAGTCTCTCTGCGTGCCTAATTCGACCCCTTGTAAATATTTTGATATACTGTGAACTCACATATCAGCCACACTCACATATCAGTGGAAGTGCACCGTCACTTCCATTCCCATGAGCAGTGGAAGCCGCTAAAACAAATTTGAGCTGTAGTAGGAAGTAAAAACACCAACCTTCCTTCAACTATCATTTTAATTTCTACAAGGTTCAGACCTTAGGGTCAGACTACGATGAGGACAGAATGAATTGCTTAAAGCTGCAGCACAGGGTCGTTTAAGGACCATAAGCTACATTGCAGTGTTCATCTTACACTAATTGAAAAAGCACGCACACAGCTGCATCCAGAGGAGATGATATGAAATTATTCCTGTGTACATAATAAATGAATATTCATAAATATTGCTGGAGTTGGGGAATGCGGCCATATGGTTCAGAACAGGCAGTTGTGTGCATGTTTCACTTCTGTCCTCCAGCTTCAGCATACAGCTGCAGTCAAACGAAGAGCAGAGACCGGTGTGGGGACACTGTGGCACACTGCATGTGAGAAAGTTGCATACAACATGCTTGAAGGCTCTCCCTCACACAAACCCATTCTTTTAAACATAGTGCCCCCCCCCCCCAAAACCTTAAGGTAAACCTAATTCAAACCGTACCCCTAAAACATAATCTTCACTTTGAAAAGTATTCTTAAGGTCTGACGAAATGTGAGAGGCAGCCACAATCTCCACACTTTCACGAAATGCCCTTGCTTCCTTTGTGTATGCACAAGTACAAAAACACATACACACCATCACTTTGCCTTTCTCTGCCAATCTCCTCTCAGTGACAGAGCTTAATCTGTATACACACAGTTTCACACTTTGATAAGATACTCTTCTTCATGGGAGACTTTGTTTTTCTTTTAATTTCCAAATAAATTTTATTAGATGTGAAGCTTTACTTGGGATGGCATCAGGTAGCCCATGTGAAAGAGAATCATCTCTGTCATTCATGCTGGATTCCTTCAATACTTAGAAACACATGAAACAGGTTATTGAAACAGGCACAGTCCCATAAGGAGAACTGTGGTTTTGTCCACTGAATGTGTAATATACACACACACACACACACACACACACACATTATAAGTTTATTTTGGCTCCAAATATTTAAAAAAAATACAAGATCTAAAATTAAAATAGTTAATACCAGCTTAGGATCTAAATTACCCTGCAATCCAAAACCAAATTCCCTTATATACCATAATTGCACTAAAAGTGGTGTCATACTGAGATGAACCAATGTGATTCCAACTGTCCTTTAAAAGGTGAAACGACCATTGGGAATAATTCATTTGACTGTGTCCTGCTTGTTATGATTGACATAGGGAATTTTCATACGCTTTAAATGACTGGAGGACACCCTCATCTCTCTCTCTCTCTCTCTCTTTCAGACACCATCACACCTTTAATCACCCTTTTTGAGGGTGGTCACTTACTCTGTCGCGCCCCCAAACAATCTATTCAAACGGAATTGAGATTGTTTGAAGGTGAAAGTTGCAATTTCTTTAAGCAGAGAGACCAGCAAAGCACAGTAAGTGCAGATACTGTGAGACAAATAAAAACAAAAAAAGACACGCTTGAGATAATTTGACAGAGCGATTAAACTCGCAACCACGTCAGATTTTCAACACAGGTCGTTTTTATGTGCGTTCGTTATTTTTGGTTATATTTTAACCAAATTATAAACATTAATATGTAGTGTCAACTGTTTCATAGAGCGAGGATATCGTTCAAACTCACTCTCTCTCACACACACACACGCACACACACACTGCTGAGCACAGCTGTAGGTTCCTGTCTGTGCGTAAGAAGCGCCGCTGCGCCGCGCCAACTGTACTGCCACAGCCAACGAGGTGTGCGCACCAGCGCTGCTTGTCAAACTGTAAACCACATGATCCCCGGGGGGAGCTTCACGTTCAAATGAGGAATAATGTAATTTCACGCTAATCCGCTTTGCCTTCATCCCGAATACAGAAGGCATATGGATTAAAGTTCACTCGTAATCACCCTTTGCGCAGGTGTTGTTGCTTTGAGACACAACAACGACACACTCTTTCCAAACGTGCGATTTTAACCTTAAAGTTATTCGTTCAGATATGTGTCACAAAAATGGCAGCTGTTGTGCAATTAGACACAATCAGCGACCCCAAGTCGACACAATTTGAACCGATACAGGGATTTCAGTCTATTTTCTCCACGATATCTCTTTCTGCAGGAGAGAGAGAACATGTAAGAAGGGAACTTTTGAAGAAGAGAAGAGAAGAGAAGAGAAGAGAAGAGAAGAGAAGAGAAGAGAAGAGAAGAGAAGAGAAGAGATTAACTTGTTGTAAAATGAGGCTTGTGTTTATCCACATCGAGTCTAAAGGGCACGTGAGATGGACATGAAAGGATTTCCGAATTCAACAGTGCCGCTCTGTGCACGAAGAAGACAGAGCAACTCGTTCGCTTGGATCCAATTTAAACAGTGTCCACAGCTACAACCTGCAGTATGTCCAGGCTGTCACCTGTGTGTTTTCTCTCTATAAACCATCCTCCCTGGCTGTGCTCTTGTTTCTTCGACAGCGTGATTCAGTGTTGACCGAGAACATTAACGGGAAAGGTGTGCTCAATGGATGGAGGTGCCACTGCGCTCCGTGCGCACTGAGGAGCTGCACAGAGGCAAAAGCTGACGGCGTTCACTCACCTGACTGAGAGGAGCTCGACCCAAACAAGGGGCAAGTCAGAAGAAAGCCGAAGCAACACAGGACAGTCGTTGGTTTCATTTTTTTGCTTGGCATGTATCTCCTTTAAATTCACATGTCCAGCGGCGTATCCTTCCTTGAAACAGTCACAGCGGATGAATCGTTTGCGTGTGGACTAAAGCCTCGTCACTCTGTGAGTTTGGGGACTTCACTGGCTAAGTTTGCAGTTTGTTCGACTCTTCTCCACCTCGCTACTCGGCGTTTGCTGGCTTGGCGTGTGACAGGCGTGAAAGCAGAAACAGCCGAGAAACTGGTTTCCAGTGCGCGCACTGTAAAGGTTGTCTAAACACTGTTAAGCACTACTCATACTATTACAAGCGGAGTTGGCTACAATGTGCAGCTGAAGAGTCAGATTCTTCAGACACACCTCCGAACCCTTCAACTCCTCCTACAGTCACTGTGATTGGCACGGGTGCCCGACGATCACTCCAAATCCCACCAGCAGCTGCTCCGTACGCGCCACCGTTGGCTCACAGAATTTGTGTGACGGCTCCGCTGCACCTGCCATACTGTCAACACGGTGAAGGGGGAAAAAATGCTGCGAGAGCGAGGATAAATGTGTAATTGGTGAAGCTGAATGTGTCCTGTCCATTCTCGTGTGAAGATTTTACAGATTTTGGAAGTTGGCACTAACCCAAACCGTCAAACCTGCACTTCGACTTTGCAGTGACAGCGATTAAATCAGAAACAGACATTACACTGACTCTAAAAATCTAGGTTATATATTCTTTTTAGCTTTCTTTCTTTTTTTGGAATTAAAAAAAAAACTATAACCCATTTTTTTAAGCTGCATGTTAAGTTTTCCATTTGAGCGCAATATTGTTCCAACCAGGAAATATTTCTCCATATCCAGGGTAATTATTTCCCTGGGGGTCGTCTGGTGTAAATGACACACATAGAAGTCAAATAAAACGTTTGTTGATGTTATTGTACACCCTGAGCTATTTGTAATAGTTTGACAGCAGTCACCTTGCAGTAACAAAAAAAAAAAAAAAGAATAACTATGTTAACGGTAGCATAGGAAACAATGTGACAAAAGGTTATGAAACAGCTGCTCCCTACTTGGGTATACGTGGGAGAAGAAGGTTGAAGGCCTCCTGGAGTTTCAATATGTTCATACATCTGGACACAAATCACACACACACACACACACGTTAAGTTTGTGATAGACTAAAGGAAAGAAGTGCATTTAAGAGCGTTATCTAGTTATCTAATTAATTCATGTTAACATATTCAGAGCATAACTGTATTTACCTGGGCAAATGCACTGAGTATGAGAGTAAAATGATAAGATTGAAACACATTTAACCCCTATAATTCACCAAACACTATCACACAGAAGTGATTTCACTCACTTCCAGGTCTTTTAAGGGACAGAGGTATGATATTTATGCTTTTCAGAAAGCTGGAAGATGATATTACACCAAAAGCAATTATGTGCTCCAGGATGCAAACATTTGTCTTTTAGCTGTAAGCTGGTCACTCATCCCCAAAGTTCATTCAAGGCTTTTGTATTCTTCTAATCAGGAGGTGTTCCACTCTCCCACACACAGTCACACATACTTAGCAGCATGCTTTCTGTGATCCTGAAAGAGTGAGCTGCACTTCCCTGTGCCACACACCTAACACTTTCAGAGAGTCAGAAAGTCAGAAGAATGTTTTGTTTTTGTTTTTTTTAGCTTGGTGGCAGAATGAATAGTGCACTGAACTGTGAGGGACACTTTTTGAACCTCAGCTGCAGTACTGACCTGTCACCAGTGGGGGGCAGTCGATTCCTCACCTCATAGGTCACAACACCAACACACTGGCACAGTAGGAAAGAGGCAGGTTGGGGTCTGGGTGGCGCAATCCAAGCTGTCACCACCTACTTTCCTGACTCCCTGTGTGACATTGGCTTCCAGTCCCACAGAAGCACTACTAAGTATTTCTCAGCAGAAATGAGCTTTTAATATCACTGACACCCAAAATTTATTAAGAAATATTGAAAAATGAGATCTGGCAGCATGCTACGAGGAGACGCTTCACTCTAAATACTCCCCTAAATGACTGCTGTTTATCATTTTTAATACCAAAAAAATGACATTTAGCAACACTGTATTTTCATTACACATTATGCTTTAAGAGGCACTTTTGACAGCAACATCCTAACAGTGTCAATTAGGTATTTTATTCCAGGGGATTATGAGAGAAGATGAGCTGAGCTTTCATGTGTTCTTCTTGGCCTTCCCCAGTGTCTGCTGTACAGCTAATCTAATACATAACCCCTGATTTGTTTAATGGATGAGACTTTGCTTCTGCAAGAGGCATGCCAATAAAAACTGGGGCCCTCCAGAGGCGATTGTGCCTCATAATGATGCCAGACACACAATATGAGAGTTATGAAGCAATTTTTTATCATGCGGCACATTGTTTTGCTCTGTTGGTGCCGTGCAAGTAAAGGCAATCGCTCCCTGCAGCACAGCACTTCTCCCCCACACTTAGATAAACCTTCAGTGTGATAAACTGTCCCAGCCACATGTTGCAAAGATGAAGGAAGTTTAGGATTGAAATATGTGTCCTGTACTCGCTAGTAAGTCATAGTCAACAGATACTTTTATTCACCGCTTTTCTTTGATGTATTTTTAAAGGTTTTTACTGGCACCATTATTTATATTCTTTATTATGCCCAAGAAATAAATGAACCATGTTTCAACTGATCACATAATAACCAGCAAAAAAGAGACATTATTTTGCAAAAGCTTAAAATGTGTTTAAAAGGAGCATTTAACATTTTAATATTTTCTAGTGTAGGTTCCTCAATGGAAGGGGTAAGTGTTCAGCTGGATTCTCTTACTGTGTCTACACCTGCAGGTGATGCTATGACCATCACAGTGTACTGTGATGAAGACTGGGACCTCCAATAGATAAAATTAAGCCTTGACAGCAAAATACATTATAATCAGCATGCAATACAAGGTTGTCTGTTATTTGAAAAAGACAAGAGCAACGGTTATGCCATATGCATCTGTACAAAAGACTCTGATTGCTAACAGCACCACACATTGTCATTCATGCCTCTGTGAGGCCCTGTCTTTCCAAACTGAGAAAAATGTTGAATATTCCTTTTTAAGAAAAAAAAAATGCATTTCCATTTTGTTAGCTGCTATAGCTGCAAACACTTACAGGCATTTGTTACTGTCAAAACAAAATGGTTTGTTGAATCGATAATACCGAAGTTGTCTGAGAAAAGCAATAAAAGGGCTAAAAGACTATCGCAACACCTCAGAGTATTTCAGTCTTTTTTATACATTGATGGAATACTGAGTCGATATCTGTATCTGTATCGCCTGCACTAATTGCTTAGAATGATGATAACAAGTTCTATATTTACCTGTAACACACAAACTATTTTTGCCTTCATGTTAATCTATTTGAAACGTGCATTAATAGAAATATGATTCATATGTTTTCACATTTGATCAGATTTGAGTCTGGGACAGATTCTTGCTTCATAATGACAAGTACAAACATCAGTGGTGACAAGTTCCAGCCATCTCCGGCTACAAGCTGTCAATATACAACAGTGGATGGATAAAAAGAGTTGACACATCATTTGGCATGTTGACTGATTAAAAAGTCCTTCATATATCTGACAAACTGGTGGACTGGGTGGAGGGGTCTCACGTGTGCAGCCAGGCCAGCAGCAGAAAAGTCGTCACAATTCCATGCTAGACCTGCCACTCACACACGTACACTGCAGGGGAGGGTAAAACACAGAAAGTAGCTCGGAGGAGATGAAGAAGAAGATGAGATGAAAGCCAAATAATGTCTGCCTCTAGACTCTCTTTTAAAGTAATTCTCCATCACATCTCTCTCAGGTCTTAAACAGATTGTATAACCTGCTTCTGGGTAAAGCAGTCTGACAGTCAGGTCTGATAGTATTGCTTGGTGGAACCTGTTTTTAGATGAAGGACGCAGCATACAAATAATGTTACATGGTTTTTGTTCGCAAATAGCAAACAGCAAAAATCACCAAAAAGCTCCACACGGTGGCATTAAAATGTAAAAAATGTAATAGATCCTTGTGTTAATCATTGTTTTTGATTTTTGTACTGATAACATGGTGTGGGTGCTGACAACCACTACGAGAGTGTGTTCATGGAGCAAGCGTTTTTATTTTTTCCCACAAAATAGTATTTTGGTAGTGGATGTAGTGATGTTATGATGTGATTTAAAATAATTGTTCCATTTGAGATTTTAAGACTTAAAATGCTTTTAGGGTTTTTTTTTGGTTTTTTTTGTTCTCATACTCAGCATGCGTTGTGTGCGTCATCTCAGATTTTTTTCAGCTCTACTCACAGTTTTTTTGGTCCAGCACCTGCACCTAACTCTTTTTAATGATGCATGTGACATCACTGTAGAGGGAAGAAGAATGGATTCTGTGAGTCAGATGATAAAATGAATAGTAAAGCTAGGATACATATTCCTAGTTAGTAATATTGAGTCACCTAATGTCACAAAACAAACAGTACATCTGATTTGCATCTTATTATATACTGAATATTATTATGTATCGTAATATTGTAAGTGTTTTTTAGGGGGCAAAGAAAATGGAAAAATAGCAATATTTAATAAGAAATGTATTTAATCTCACTGAATATATTTAACTAATAACCTAACCAACTTCTTAAGTAACTATCTGTATGACAAAAAACTATTCCAAATCTATTTGGACCTTGCCACTGGCTTGATTCTGAGGTTATACATGTCTTAAAAATTCCCACAGTTGCTTACTAGTTGCATCACCTTTGAATGCATTACTAACACGATATATGCAAGATCATTCCTCAGACCGAGAAACATTCTGTAATGGGGCCTAAATGAGAATATTTGTACAATAAAACAGTCTGAATTCTCATGGGCAAATCTGGAAGTTTTGTGATTCACATCAGCAGATAAATTTAGATTAGAAAACAGATCAGCTGACATGGTACAGACAGCTCAAATCTTCCTCACGTTTTATTCACTGCAGAATAAATGATCTCAAATTGCAACTGCCGACGACTCTGCCACAAGCCACGTCGATGAGATTAAGTGATGTCCTGCAGGATTGCTTTGCATTAGACTTCCATAAATTCAAACAGGGAAATCTAATGAAGTAACAACAAACTCACTCTATGATTTGTTTAAGAGGGTTAGGGTTAGGCTCACAATAATCCCTCCAGTGTCATTTCTCCATGATTTTATTCCAAAGAAAAAAAGCATTTCCCAGCAGTTTGCAAAAACATTTTTATTCTCACCATTATACTCACCATTGTATTAAATATGTAAAAGGGACATAGAAATGGTGAGGCTGCATTATGACAAGACAAAAACAATATACTGAATGACTGAGTTATTGGCTTGTATGAGTGCACAGCTAAGCCCAGACGCCCCCAGTACTGGGGGCAACGCAGCATTCAACACATTGACAACAAACACGTAATAAAGCCATTTCTAACTTCAAAGAATACAGACATACCGCATATCACAGAAAGGTAAGAAACTCAGCTAAAACCTAATAAAAGCCATTCTTACGATAACCAAACACAGTTAAAACACCAGTCAGTCAAACCAGCAAGTGTAGAAAACACAGTTACAGTGTAGAATCAGCATGATACTGTAAACAAGAAAACAATATGTCTGCTGGAAAGCAGAGACTCTCCACAGAGTCCAACGGTACCATTTTTATCACTATCAAGACCAGCGATGTAGGCAGAAATATTTTGGGGGGGCAGAAGTGGGCAGACCATCTTGTAGCAGAAAAAGTAAAAATAGACATGGAAAAAAAAAAAAAACATAAAAAGGCTGAAAAAAAAACAGCCATAATTTTAATTTGCCATAAAGGCAATAACAGAAACACATTGCCTACATATATATAATGTATGCTCAACGAACAAAGCTGTATGCGATCTTCAGGCCGACAGCAGGGAATTGGCTGTACAGTGCAGGGAACTGAATCATTACATTGCACAATGTGGAAAACATTAACATACATTAACATAAACCCAAACAGCAGATAATGTGTTAACTAACATGAGCTGCATCAGAAAACATCAGACAACGTTCCTGTGTCATTGCAACTTCAGTACCATTGGACAGCTCATGAAGAACAGCAACTGAGTATGCAGCTGTTTGCACAATTTAGCAATTAAAGGAAATTATACAACGAAAAAACCCAGCACAGGAATATTTGAATTAAGAAGGAACACATTCCCTAATAATCAATCACACATACAGTGAAAAAACATTAGCATTTTTTTGACTTGCGGTGGCTGGGTGGGCCAGTCATCAGAAATATTGTTTGCTATTTATCAAAAGCACACAAAACTGCTTTGGGATGAAGAACTACATCTCCTAGCATGCTTTGTAGACTGTTTGCATCGCACGCACCATTCGTGGTTCTATCGCGTGAACGACAGCATCTACACATGTTTGGTGACGACAGCGTGTTTCTATTGGCTCAGAGGATTAAAAAGAGGTGTCAATCACCAAGACTGACCAATGAAAGCCACAGCTATAGGACCCTGCAAGTTGAGAGTTGAGAGAACAGAGCGTCTGATGACCACCAGATGTCATCAATGTTACTGTTTATTTATTTACACACTGATTTTTTACACTCTACAGTAAATCTACTTATTTGGGTTTTATTTTAATCGTGAATCGGGAAACACCCAACCATCTCTTTACTAAAACCTATTTGCACAGCTTATGTCCACATGTTGTTACATGATTTCATTGTCCTTCTAAGCTCCTATTCCATATTTTCAAAGGTGATATTTACTATAAAATGCAATATTTTTTCAGGCCAGGGAAAAAAAATCCTTCATTTATTCTGGGTTCCATGTGCATTTACTCTGACAACAGTGGCATCTACAGTGATGTTTACACTGATGGAATCTCACAAGTGTTACTGTTATTTGATACCAAAATAATTCACACAGAGCTTGTAATTGCTGAGATGCACTATACATTTTGAGCAGGGGCCTCAAAAAAGAGGGTCAGGGTTTAAAAAAATATTAGTCGTTGAAAAAAAAATGGATCCTGTCACTAAAGCTCAAAACAACCACCTGCACAGAAGAGAAATGTAAAATGTTTTTATCAGTGCTCTAGTCCAGCTGAGAATGAATCATAAAAGCCTATTTCCTTGGACTCATTTATTCAGCTAGTCACCCCTCTGAGAAAGTGGAAGCAACGGGAATTATTTGGCATTGTGGGAGACTTGTTTGTGTAGACATATTTAAAGTAAAGTAAAAAAAAAAAAAAGAGAGAGAGAGAGAGATTTCTCTGAGTGTGCACGTTGTACATCTATAGTTGTCTCCCTTTACATTTTCCCTCTCATCAGACTCATACAGTGGCTGAAGAGTCTGCTGAAACTCTGAGTGGCTCTGCACAAGTCTGACTCAGTGAGCAGTGAGCAGATTTAGCACATTACACACACATGATTATGTGGCCATTTTCTCAGTGAATGAGTCTCATCAGAAGTCAGTGAAGAAGCCACTGAGTGTGTAATTGTTTCCCATTAGGAGGGTGGGGGGCACTGACTGCCATCAAGTTACATCTCACTGTGGAGTTTGCTGATGAATGCTCACTGTCCACCGAGGGCATCACGCAAATTCTGTGCCGGGTTGTGATGGAACAGCTCAAAAGCCCGAAACCGCCAGATCATTTTTAGGGTGAAGTTGATGCATCGTGTTTCTCTCTTTTTCTCTTTCCTGGCAAGAATGTGATAGCAGGGCAAGAGTTCAGACAGTTGTTGATTTGCTGTGACACCAGACTGCAAATGTTATCATCACTCATATGAATGTTTGGGACACTAACGTGTCTGTAGCCAAGCCAAGTGATCTTTACAAAGCTGTGTGTAGATTTATTGACCATGTTTTTTTACGTTATGGTATCGCTGAATGAAAGTGTAGTATTCCTTTAATTTATAGGGCTTTAATCAATCAAGTGAGGACACGTGTAGACATAATGCATTCCTTACACACTTTCTTAACCTTTACCACCTCAATTAAATGCCTAACCCTAACCCTTAACCTAAAACAAATTGTAACTTAAACTCAAGTCTTAACTCTTAAAAAACTGGAACAAATGTCCTCACTTCCTATGGTTTATAAGCTATTCTTCTTCGAAAAAAAGCACTGAATTCTATTGTTCATCCCAAACCACAAATTCAAATTTTAGTCTTTAACAAGTCTTTTTTTATTAGTCTAATCAACCAGTTTAACCATTAGGATCAGTTTTTTTCGTCTCCATGAGGACTACTGGTCCTGACAAGGTCAATGTTTATGCCAGAAAAGGTACCAAAGAAGTAACAAATACAAATACACACACATACAAACACTTATAGTGAAATGCTGAATAATCATTAACATGTGCCCTTGTCATAGTGCTGTAATTTGAAGGGCTTACCTTGCAAATTAAAGTTCAGATGAGTTCAAAGGTGGAGGCACAGGAAGGACTTGTTATCCTGCTGTAGTAGCCCAGGCTGATGGGAATGAGAGGATTAACCGCCTTTGAACTTGAGATGTTCGCTTTACAATGCTGCCACCTACAGGAGAGAAGTCAACATGTCATCGTCACTGACAGACAAGAACAGGTAGGAGGGATTCCTTGCTGCTGTTAAGGACTAAGGACCTATGGAAAACTACAAAAGATAGAATAATAGGCATTATTAGGCAATCAATAACAGGATCAGAGACACATCAAATCATACAAGACATAGATGTGCTGCTGTACAGTAAAACATCCGCCCCAGAAGGGAAATTAAATAGGTGGTGTTATATTTTACTTTATGTTTAACGTAATATTTTTAAATGTAAATGATTTATAATGAAACTGTCTCTCACTCAGTCACACACACATATGATGCTTTAGGTTGCTTCCCCCACATTTGATAGCAACATGTCACCACTTGATGGCAGTAAGAGATTATCTGAGGTTTTATAGTAATGGCATAGTCTCTGTAAAAAGAGACTATACCATTACCCTTAGAGTGTTTGTGTGTCTTTTAGCGATAAACAGACAAATAACAAACAAGATGTGGTTAAATGTGATTTAACACTCATTGTACAAGATCCTCAGTGGCCATTTGTCAGCATATTGGTTAAAACATGCTCAAAGTGTGTCCTTTTTTTAATCAAAAAGACAAATGCGAGGGCTTTAATGAGCTAAAACCCTTTTCCTGTCTCCGTAGCTAATCAAGATCGCTGTACTGCTGTATATAAACTCACCGAACAGTGGATGAATACGTGGTTTGTGAAATATTTTCAGAAACATGTGGACTTACCAGTAACTGCTTTTAAAACCATAACACTTTAAGTCCCCAAGGTCTTTTCTGATGAACTATGAAAAGGGAAAGCAATATGAACTTGCTTCAAATGCAGGCTACAGTGTATGAGCATCTTTCAGACGTTCCCACTGACAGCAATGTTAAGGTAACAGAACATCACAACTTTAAAATGTTAGAATCACATTCCCTTTCGGAGACATGAAATAAACAATGGCTTGATATTTGAATGTGTGTGGCCTGCACTGTACAGTGTGCATGTAAACTATGTCGTACAAAGACAGATTATCATCATAAAGTGGCTGTTGAAGGATTTTCCTGCACATTCCAGTGTCCCCGTCAGTGCTCCACAACACGAGGAGACAGGGAATTCTTCACTGATTCTACAGAGCTATGTCAAGGTGATAACTGTAATTAAAGATTGGTTTAAACATGAGAGCAGAATTCATACAACTGTAGAACTCAAATTACCGGTGTGTCACAGATTGGACTGGTGATGAGTCACACTGTACATTAGCAGATATGGTGAACTGATTATACCTAATAAAGAAAAATACTGGATGTGATTCATACACATATAATGAGTATGATGTAGAAAATGGCCCATCCTTTTGATTTATTTTATTTATAGTCCTGTATGACCCCTATTAAACTATTAAATGACCCCTGCGGAACTTTTCCATTAACAATGCCAAGAAAATGAATGACAATTAATAAAGGCAATCTTTCTAGGCGAGTCTCGAGAGGTTGTTGTACTGTATCTGCTCTGCTGTGGTACATTCGATCTTCCCTACATCTTGTTGGAAGGGGCCCAGTCACAGGCCTCAGCAGGGGTTAGAATAGCGTTTCCATGTCACACCTGACCCAGGAGCTCACAACCACAAGAAGAAGCACTGACATTTTAAAACAAAAGGTGAGAGGCACGCCAGAGGGAGTTGCAGTTATTTATTTATTTATTTATTTATTTTGCTTTTGTATAATGTATTCACTGGCTGTATCTCATTGGTAGAGTAGAGCAGTTTCTCCAGTAAGTAAATGGCAATTCATTAACAGCAAGCACTAATTACTGTTATTACTCCTGAGTAATTAGGTAAAGTGAGTAAATGAGGCTATTTTGAAAATTTCTGAAAAACACACCACAGACCTTTCTTTTGTCTTATTACATTAACTCTGATTAAATGCTGTTTTTTTTTTTTTTTTTTTTAAGGGGGGTTTTTTTTTTTTTTTTTTTTTTTTTTTTCATAGACCTCTGAAAATGTTTTTGGTTGTAATCTTTCATTTGACAAATCGTTGACATCCTCATGAGAACTGGATGAGAAGCAGTGACAACATTTCAGTTTGAGTAACAGTTTTGTCCCAGCTTCTTCTAAGAAGTGATAGATGTCTGAGACTCAGTGACGACTCGTCAGCATCATTGTACAGAAACACGTGTTGGTGTGACCCACTGCAGCTCTTTACACCCAGCAATAAACATGTTGACTATAGCTGATTCACTGGATGTTTTGGAAACATCGATAGCCTCCTAGCTCCAAACCTATGATTTTAAAGGAAATTTGGATAATGCAAACACACCGACTTACATTTTTGTGATATAGGAAATTATAATTTTTAATGACAGTGATCACTTCCACCATACATACACACACTGATAATGTGATTTGGAGTTAAAGTATTGGATTTATACTGAAGCTGGACTACGTGCTCTGTCCATGCTCCACAGTCCTTCCACCACCAGGCTTTGACCTGGAAGTCATAGAAGAAGCTGTTACATAGAACAGGAATGTCAACATAAAGATGAACCATTTTTAAATAACTGGAGCTCAATATAGTAACATCAAAAATCAAAAACTGTCATCTCTGTTGTAATGGGTGAAAATGGATTCTGGCCTGACACACAAATCAGCTTTGTAGTAAAAAAAAGAGCTTCTTTCAGTTGAGACAGTTATCAAAAGTTAAATCTGTTCTGTCCATCAGAGAGTCAATCATGCCTTCGCCACAACTCGTTTTGATTACTGTAAGCCCTATATGCTGCCGTTAGCCAGACTTCTCTCTCCCACCCTCCTGGTTATGAATGCTGCTGCTCGCCTGTTAACCGGTGCACCCACCGTTTTGGCCACTCTTCACTGGCTCCCTGTTTTGTACAGGATTCATTTTAAAATCCTTTTATTTGCTTTTAAATGCCCGCATGGCCTTGCTCCACCGTACCTCTTCGGCGTACTTTAGAACTATGCTCCATCGTGATCAGCTGCTTCTGACTGGACCTAAAAGTAGGCTGAAGCTCAGAGGGGACCAGGCTTTTGCAGCCATAGCCCCCAAACTCTGGAACAACCTGCCAATCAGCATTAGACAGGCCCCTTCACTTCCTGTTTTTAAAGTTCGTCTTAAGACACATCTCTTCTCCTTGACCTTTGACACAGAATGAGCTGATGGCTACTTGCAGAACTGCTGTTTTTTGTCTGTTTTTAAATGTTTTATGTATTTTACTTTTACTTCGTATTTATTTTACTTGTGTTTTATGGTATTTTAATGTTACTGTACAGCACTTTGGACAACTGTGTTGTTGTTGTTTTTTTGTTTTTTTTTTTTAAATGTGCTCTATAAATAAAGCGGATTTGATTGGATTGGACCCAGAAATGTAGTTGTATGGAGATAAGTGTGTCTCTTACCTCCATACAGCAACAACACTAAGTCCTGAGTAAAATGACCTTTCTGTTTTTAGTTTACCTAAATGAATGTGCTAAAATGACAACTGAAGTGCATAGAAATACATAGAGGGGTCAGCACACTGTGTCTCCGCAGCCCACGTTGAACAGCGGTGTATTTGATGCAAATAGAATAAGTTGAAGGGCTGACATTTTAGTTTGACACTTTGGTTTACAGTATGTGATGCTGCCCTTTATATCACTTGTGTTCATTTTGTACACGACTTCTTCAGTTGCCCCCCTTTTAGGTCCCCACCCTGAGAAACCACTAATACACTCTGCAGTAGAGGAATCGAAGCTTTGATGCCATCCAACTGAAAATGACTGATCGCTAACACTTCTCAGTCTGTGGCCGACGTTCAGATTGGACTGAACATAGCAGACTTGCATCTCCATCTCCCTCTACTTGTTAGTGTGAAAAAGAAGCGATGTGTTCATGTTTATTTCCTGTTTTCACTTCTGTTCACTGCAGCTGTGCATCCATTTCTGTCAAACCACCAGTGCCTGTATCCCCATGTCCCGATATCAGGTTCCTACAATGAACCTTCATGACAGCCTCTCAAACTGTAAGTCACTTCCTTGTACATTTCCACAGCTCAAGCTGATCAGCAGGTGTGTGCATCTCTACAAAACTCCACTTTCTCTCTTTCTGTCACGTTCTCTTTCTTCTGAACCAGATGCATTCATCCTTCTCCCTCGCCTTGTCTCTCTCTATTTCTCTTAGTGCTGCTCTCTGTCTCCTTCCCACTTTCTGCCGTTGTTTCCAAGAAGCATCTGATATGTGCGCTGATGTGCATTCTTGGTTACTTTCCCGTCTTGCTCTTGCTGTGTTTGCTTTCTAGCTGTTTTGCTCTTATTCTGACTCTCCCACTGTTTTTTTCCTCAGGCTTGATGCAGCTGTACAGCACCGTTTTGGGCTCAGGGGCCCCTTTTTCTCTTTCACTGTTTCTCTCTGTCTCTGTATCTCTTTGGGTGTTTGTCTCTGTGCATGTTGTTAAACCCAGCAGCTCCTCTCCAGCTCACATGACTGCATAAAGAGGGTAATCAAAGGAAGGAAAGTGGAAGTTCCCCCACAGTCCTACTTCCTCCCCACATGAAGATCGCGACCTCGCTCGCGCTCTGACCACAAACCAGCTATTACCCAGAGGCCTTTGCAATGAGTTTGCCTTGTCAAAAAGGCTGGCCGCAGAAATCTAAACTAGCACCTTCGTTTCCAGATAACTGCAAACATACTTCTCATTTGCTCATCAGCAACTTTGAGGCAGTTTATTTGCATAAGCTTAAACCTAAAATGTGCGGCCTAAACATGTAGCATCACCCTGGTGTTTTCATAGAACAGAAACAGCCACAGATAGCATTAGCCACCAACCCCATTACAAAGCCATAACACCACTATTCCCCACTAATCCTCAATCCCAGCATGCAACACACACTTCCGCCACTACACCTCCAGTGTTTTAACATGGACATTACACCAATTAGTCTCTGATTGGATTATTTGCCCAGGTTCTCATCTTACATCAAATACAAGGAGCACAAATATATATGAATACACATAAAACTGCTGTGTACACTGCCTCATTTCTTCAGCACTCCAACTGGCCTTATTACTTTCTAAGATATGGGTGTGTAACAGAAACAATCTGTGTAAACTTTTAAGGGCCAAGCCAAACATCCACTACTACCTGGCAGGAAAAACAGGAATGGAACTTGTCACCAGGTGATTGCACAACCTTGTTGAGGATTCACACTCAGCTGAAAAAGATCTGGAAGTGCTCCCCCTCTGTAACCTGAAGCCCTGAGGACAAGCTACTCCACTCAAGCTCAAAAGCAACACAGATTCTAACATGTTCATAAATTACAGTGACAGCCGATCTTCTGCTTTTGTTATATTAAAAAAGATCAGTTTTTTGCATTAGTCTTTGCATTCGTGTTACTTGTATATTCATCAGTATCAGCTTTTTAAGAAAGGACAAAATCGGATCCACTGCTATTAAAATTACATTAAGGAGAATAGGACAAATAAAATTATACTCTTGTAAAATCTGTAAACTGGTTTAGTGGGCTGAATGTACTTACGTTAGACTACTAAAACAGCATTCAATTTCCAGTTGTCAGAGCCCCAATATTCAATGTTTATAAAGAGTATGCAAAAAATGGACCCATGTTCTTTATTTTGCACTTAAATTGCTGTTACTTTTTATTTCTAAGAGCTTTGATATTTTTTAGAGGTGTTACATTTAGCACATACTGTTCTTTGTTATTGATTGACATGGATTGTTTATAGGATTAAATCTTTCATTTGAACCACAACCTGCAGTTTGCATATGTATTTCTTAATTAAGTGGTGACAAAGACATCAGCAAGAAGAGTTTTTACACTAATAAATGCCAAATTAATGCAGTTTAAAGTTTTTATGCGAAAATAGAGTTTCAGTCAGAAGGGTTCTTGTTACAGGGGTTACAGTGAAGGCTGTATGTACTGTAAACTGTTACAAATAAAATGAATGCAATGCTTTGTTTGATTTTTCTTTTTTCCTGGAATATATGAAACAAAGGTTTCTACCAGAAGAACACCACAAAGTGGCAGCAGGTGTATCATTCTGTGTTATGAGTCAAACAGAGATATGATCTTAGATGGGAACAAAAAAAAAAAAAGAAAAAAAAAAGAAATCAACAGTCAGGCAGGTAAACAGAAGAATCTGAAGATGAAAAGATACAGGTTGGGGTCTGTTCTGGCTTTACACATCTCAGTTTTGCTACCGCCCTCAGGCAGCTTTGATTTTGTGTGCATTGTCGCATGATGATGTGCATGTGTGTGTCAGTGTGTGTCAGTGTGTGTGTGTGTGTGTGCAATACACAGATTAAAGAAGTAAGGAGGAAGGGAGGGAGACTGCTCTGACATTTACAAGCGTCAACACACTACAGCCCACCTGTTCATAGATAAAGACTGGTGAGGAACAAACTCCAGTCTTTACAATGCTAAGACACATTTTTAAAGTTCACTTGAAGGCAAAACAATGTCAACCTACCAACTCTGTGAACATATGTATGCGTTGATTAATTAATATTTGATCTTGAAGACAACTAACACTTGCTATCTGACCTTTCCTTCCTTTGTTTTGTTTTTTTAAGGGAAGCCTGCAGCTTCTTTACCTCTCCTGGCACATTTTTAATATGTTTTTCCTTGTGGATGTGCATGCTATTTGTGTGTGCAAAATAAAATGAAAAAGGGTCAAATTGAAAACAGAAGTCACATAAGGATTTTTTTTGTTTTAAATCATACGGTGTGGGGAATATGAATCTCCGACCAGCAGAGACAGAGACTGGGGTGGGGAAATTATGCTACATAATATTTTGATTTTGTATCTTGTGTACTGCAGTTTAGTCCACTTGTGGTTTGAACATGTGCTTTATAACTTAAAGTGGATTGGACTGGATTATATAACACAAGTCCAATATCTAATGACCTGTGGTGACTATTTTATGACAGATTACTGAATCATTTCATTATAATGTAACACATTAAATGTCAAACAAATCATCGGTGACTCCCTAGAGTCAGTTTTACCAGATGTCACTCAATGATACCTTCACTTATACCACATCATCTACAGTATACTGGTGATCTACTGTGCAACACCAATTAGTGTTCAAAAAGAATTCTAGACCAAAGAAAGATGGAGAAGTTGCAGGACACACTAGTGGTTGAGTCATTTCTTCTGACATTTTTTTTTTATGTTGCTTTAATAAAAAGTTCCTGATATGCTTTTGCATGTTGTTCACAAGATGTAAGCACTGCATTTTTTTTAGTACAATAAATTCTTTCAATTTCAAGTTTAATTAAGATGCAATTTAAATGAAGAAAATGATATAACAATATACCTCACTTACTGTTCATATTTCACAAAACAAAAAGGGAAGTAAAATCATTATCAGTATTTAATTAAGGGAAACCCATGCCTCCAAAATATACATTGTATTCTTCACTGCAGTGTGTCTTCATGATGTTAATAAAAAAAAACAACAACAGAAAAATAGGGCAGAACAATTCCAATTTCCTTCACCTTCATGAGAGAAATTACAGAATTTCAATTAATATGCCTTTTAAGATAAATAAATTACACATTGTAGGACATAAAACATACACAAACTATGTAAATACCTGAGAGCCCTCACTTCAGAGAATTTTTATCAACATCAGAGATGATCAATCGGCACACATTTTCTAGAAAACGTCAATATTCAGTGCCAAAATATACACAATCATATATTATTTCTTAAAAATACAATGTACCTGAAGCCTGTTTTATACATTTTTTTGTAAACATTTTTCAACTTAAAAAAAAAAGAAACACACACAAAACTAGTTGCATTAACATTTCAGCAGAAAATAGACATTAGCATACTTTAACTTTCAAAAATTTACAAAATCCTCCCAATCTGCAACAATACCACTGATTTTGGTTTTCAAGTAAACTCCTGACACAAGGTTTTTCAACTTCCTTTTCATTGGTTGTTCAGGCCTACTACCATTATTATTATGGGAGCACCACAATATTTTTTTGAAACATACAATTGATTAACACCCAAGTAAGGTAGATGAGTATTAGATTTCACTAATTAATTAATTAATTCATGAGAATTAACATAATACAATTCAAATCATATGGCCTGAACAGTGAGAAGATCTTAACCTATATTTTAATTTAATGTTAATTTTGTCCTGTCCTATACTTATTCCCATAAGTAACATTACTTTTTTTATCATAGCATGATCAAAAGGACATGCTGTCAAATAGATCAGACTTTCACACGATGAATATATAAATGTAGCAGAGGAATGTATGGAGTCAAAATAGGCATAAACATTTTTCAATGCCAAGACATTCCAAACAGTATGTTCCTATGATAGCTGGGCACCACGTGCGCAATAAAGAAGCATTATGTAAACAGATAAAAAGCTGCCTTTTGATCATAGGTAGATACTGAACATTGACAAATATCACTGAGTTGAACCTAAGAGGAAAATCAAGTGTGTATCGTGTTATGACCAGTGTGTAAAGCAGGATGCCAAATGCTGAGATAATTCCTTTAAAACAAAGGAATGACCTGTTTTCTGTCTCTACCTACATTTTAATGCAACAACCAACAAATCATAAGCAGGGTATGGACATAAAGTGCATGGCCAACTGTATAATGCACAGTCATATCTGAGTCCTTTCACAGGCAGATAGTAACTATGGAGCAGCTGCACCTGGCTTCATGAATCAGAGCTTACAATCCTTCGACAAAACTGCATATGATAGACAGTAGATTGAGGGTGGGACACGTGTCCTCACTTTCCCTCCTGTTTACACTGCCACATTACACTACCCTGGTTCTTGATTTCCTCTTTTACATTGCTAGTGTCATACTGAAGCAAGGGCAAGAGGAAAAAAGTGGTGAAGAGTAAGAAACGGTGTGTGTGTCGCATGCTGTTTGAGGAGCAGAGAATGAGCTGTCAGATTTGTACAAGATCGGGATATATTACTGCAGTAAGAAACGTATAAAACACACATCGAAGTCGTATCCCCACATCCTATAATACATTTTAGGCATTCAGCTTCAT
This sequence comes from Brachirus orientalis, assembly GCA_016785285.1. NCBI lineage: Eukaryota > Metazoa > Chordata > Actinopteri > Pleuronectiformes > Soleidae > Brachirus > Brachirus orientalis. Next base: position 5,875,425 of record JAFBJR010019384.1, on the reverse strand, counting down.
TCAAGCTGCGCTTAGAAAAATTTCAAGGTGCCACGGACAAAGCACCTCACTGATGTTGCACAGTCCTTGTAACAATGTACATAGGATAAAAATTGCATTTAAACCAGACATATTTATGTGGGTATGTGACGTGCTAGAGAATAGCACCAATAATGCAGACCCCAGCTGACCCCATTCCCTGAAAACGAGCCTCAACACTTAACAGACAAAGCCATCCAACATAAAACATAAATACAAATCTAAAGCATAAAGTGAGGTACATCAGTGGTATCCATAAATCCACAAACTCCAACTACAGAATTTAACTGCTTGATTTTTAGTAAACAATAGAAAAAGTTTCTTTACCACCCTGTGCCATTTATGGCTGACAGGGTCTGCCAGTGCCAAAAAAAAACGTGACGCTCAAGTCACACTGTTTAGTTTTCTGATACCAAAGCAAGCAGCACAACCTACAAATCATGATCTAATAACTTTATACAATTACTACCAGCTACACCTTGTCTTGTGTACTTTCCTTCTACTGCTATTTTGTTTCATCAGCAGCAGTTCACAGCAGTTCAAGTGCGAACTCAAAAAAAGAGGCTGACTACCGTGGAAAAAACAAAGTCATAATAGGAGCACCAAATGATATAAAATCAAATGATTTACAAATGCATGTCAATTTCAAATGTCAGTTTTTTTTGTATTATATAATTAAATGCTGAATTTCTTATACTTTCAGTAAAAAATTCAGCTAAAGTTTACTATAAGTAAACCTAACCTAAATGTTAGCATTCAAAATATATTTTGTGTATATGTATTTTAATATATTTGCATTTGATCAGAAATTCACAGATCTGTCCACTGATTTTGGTTACACTCAATTAAGATACAAATTCAGATACAAGTGACATTTTTGTCAGAAAAAAGACAATAAAAAGGTTTAGAGAACTTTCTTCAGGGTGTTTTACCAAGTTACAGAATAGTCAATGTCAGATTTATTTAACTTTTAAAAAGCAGTACAGATAATACTTTTGGTTGTTTATTTTTCACACCACCAGAAGTTTTCTTTTTCTATGCTTGTGGAATGTAAATGTATGCCAATGAAAATTAGAAAGGCATTTGTGGTAAAAAATAAAATAAAAAAAATACCAGGAAATACAAACTGCTATAACACAAAAATATAATGTAAGGTAATGTGCTAAAATTTAGAAGTGAAGTCTTTCACATTATCTGATTGATACGACATTGTTGTTAGGAAGTAGTTGTGGCTTTCTTGACTTAAAATATTGACTAAAATACCACAACTTTGACAGAAAAAAATACTCACTAGTAATGATTTTTAATCACAAAAAATCACATATACTGTATATCAGTAGAAACTAGATTATTGTCTGCATTTACTGTTACAATGATCTGCTGCTTCTACTGACACATCTCTTTATAGATTAAAAATAAGCCTCTGGAGTACCACAAACTCTTTAAAATGCACAATGTAACAAATCTATACTATTAGACTGCTGTGAGTTTTTTATGAGAAAAAAGATCTCACTGATCATGGTGAAGACATGAAAAAAGAAATGGACAGATCCTGTATAAAATGCCACATGAAGTAAGTGGACCAATTCAATAGGACGACTCTATGTGGGTCGTGTTTTAGAGAGCACATGGTTTCACTACATTTAGTATCCAATAACTGAACACTCATCTCTAAATGGCAGAAATTATTATTACTATTATGACTTTCTGAAATCTTTTTACTTTAACTCTAAAATTTGATGAAAAACTACAACTTTAATTTTAGCCCACAAGGTGGTGAAGAAACAAAGAGGAAATGAGGCATGTCAAGTAAGAATAAAAAAGAATAGCGGAAGAGCAAATACTCAAAAGTCATCTGATACCTGCTTTTTACAAAATACATTGATATTTTAGGAGAAAAAGACTCCCTTCCTTCCTCTATTTTGGGTTATTAATTAAATACATAAAAATGTGTCTTTGGCCCATACCTTCATATGATTGTTAAACTGTTCTTTTTCACAACAAGTAGCTTAAAAAGAAGTCTTTGATTGTGCTACACTTGTATAGTGCTATTCAACTACGCAGTCTTAGAGGTCTGGGAATGAGAAGGGTAACAGGCTATTGCTCCTTTCCCTTCTTTGTCCTCCTCTTAATTCCTACCTATCCACTTAATGGAAGGTGTGCTCACCACGGACTATGTGAGAGGAGAACTCATAGCGATCCTTGCTGCGGTGACCACAGATGTTGCACTCCAATGGCTCCCTGTATCCATGGCAACCCATGTGGATAGTATACATAACGTGGTCTAGGAAGAGCACCCGACAGTGCTCGCACTGAAAGGCCCGCACCTCCTGGCCATCTCTTCCAAACACCCGCACCCCTTCTTGGCTTAGGGGCCTCTCTGGGGTCACTCGCATTAACCCAGACCCCATTCCTGCCCCAACTCTTGCAATAGCTCCTGTCACCTGCTCACCTGAGCAGACCACCGCAGAACTTGCTAGAGACCTGAGGCCAGGAGGGGCGGTACTTCCATGGTTGCCCTGCCTCTCCTGGGGGCTGCTGCGTGCTGAGTCAGCAGAGTCCACTCCACTGTTGCTTGGAGATTCCTCCTGTCCTGACTGGTGTGGCTTGCCCTGCCTGGTTAAAGCAGTGGGGCCATTTGAGGTGGGATGGCTGGGGAAGTCATGGGGCTGGGGTGGATGTGGTGGCAGCGAATCACAGTTTCCTGGATGCTCCGTTCGCTGGCCTAGTGGCATGACATGCTGGTAGATGGGGTTGACAATGGGGACCACCTCAGCCATAGAAAGAGGCGGACCTGGATGGTGGAGCATGGGCCGAAGGGTGTCTGATCCCAGATATGTAACAGCATTGCTGATGGTCTGATCCATCAGGTGGGCTGGCATCAGTTCAGCCTGCTTTTCATACTTAATGCCCATTTCATAGCCTATATCAGGGTAGCTGTAGCGAACAATCTTCTCACCTAAATGAAAAGGAAGAGTGCTATGACTAAATGAAATTAATTGGTTCAAAAAGTGTCTTTTATATATTTATATATATATGTATATATATATATACATATATATATAAGAGATGCTTGCTTTTAGCAACCTAGCTGTCAAATGTCTACCTTGTTGATATTTCAGAGCTTGTTTTTCAAATTTCATACTTGTTCTTAATACACAAGTCAAAGAGGGTGGAAAGCCCCATCCATCTAGTACTGCACTGTTTAACCCCTCTAGGACAGGGATGCGGTGAACTGTTTTCTTTCAATAAGAGCAATGGCAAAGTAACAGGTGTAGCTAACCACAAAGTGAAAAAAAAACATTTCCTTGCCTCAGTCACGTGCTTGTTCTACTTGCTCAAGCTATTTTTCTAATGGTGTGGCAAATAAAACCAAATTCTGGATAAATATCAGCAGGTAAAGCAGGGCTGCTGTGAAATACTTCATAAAGCTGAACTGTATAACAGAACACTATGCAGGGAGGCAAAAAACAGACTGTGTCAGAGCAAAACAAGAAAACTTAATAAAACTTAATATTTCTGTTTCATTAGCAAAACAATAAAAAGCTGTTGGTAAATGAAAAGCACTGACTAATGTTAAATTAGTTTGGAGACACATGAGTGCATTGATTTCATCCTCATAATATAATTTCACTAAAACAAATGAAACCAGTTGAGATAAACTTCATATTCTTCATACAACTTGACTTGAAAGCATAATCTATCTGAACATGAAAAACTAAGTTGTTTTTGATTACCAGCCTACATCAAGCTGCTCCACATGGGGTCAACGTCCATAAATTAGATAAAACCAGCAACTGTTCTTAATTTGAAATACCCACCCACAAACTTCTGAGGTGTGGTGCTCTTCCTCTTGCCCACGTTGCTATGCAGCCTTTCAATAACAGGTGGCCGATCAAAGGTAGCCATGTTGTTTACCTCTGCCATGGGCCTAGGCTCTTTAGGAAGGTCACCTTGAAAAATTTTGTATGGAAGGGAATTAGAAAGGGCAAGGGCACATTTAGGAAGTAAGATTAATTAATTCTTAATTACATTAATAATTTTGCTTGTGGGGGGCTTTCATTGTCATATTTTAATCATCATGAAATCAGACTTTCCTAATGCCATTGGAATAAATATTTCTGTTATTAAACTTTCGATAAAGAATAACATACACCATTAGAGACCCTGTGGTGTATGAACACAGAGAGAGAGAGAAAGAGAGAGAGAGAGAGAGAGAGAGAAGTGGTGATGCCTTCTGATGTTTCAACGCACTTTGGTAGGTTTTGTATTGAATATCTGTCTTTTAACGTACTGTTTCTGCATCTAGGAAACATAATTGGAGCTGCTTGATGACGGCAACAGCAGCAGTTGTGAAAGAATGTGCATACACGTAGTCAGGCAACTGTTAAGGGAGCACTTAACTGCTGCTGGATGAGCATGCATTTTCAAAATCACATAATCATTTTCCCAAGAAGCTAATATGGTTATCATAATTGTGAAATCCTAGTGATCTTCCAGATTTATTTTTAGAGAGCAGAATCCACTGCTTGGTGTTTTCAGCCATGGTGCAATGTATGAAGCTTTTCAGCTTTATTTGCACTGTGTGCTTCTTCAGTGTGCTCAGTCATTACATAAAATGCAACCCTCTGTGTGGGAACGTTGCCAAAGACATTTAAAAAAAGCATTAATTGAGAAAGAATGGTGTGGAGCTGAAGGAATTGTGTGGAGCTCAATCAGTACTGTGTGAAATCATTTGAATGTAAAAGCTACAAATTTATTTACACTTAAAATAACGTCCACATATATAGTATCTGTACAAATGCGAGTAAATTGACAAAGATTACACACAACTATAAATAATATAAATACATAAGCTTAGTGTGTATTTTAATACTGATATTCTCCTCTAAATTTAAACTGTTTAAATGCATGTAATTGTACTCTATTCCACTTGGTTTCAGATTTAGTCAAATGATTTACCTGTGTAAGGGCCAGTGTGGGCAGATGGATCCAAGCCAATACCCTGCAGGTAGCTGTGACATCGCTCTTTATGTTCCTCCAGAGATGTGCGCTGTTTGTAGCTCCGCCCACAGTAGTTGCACTTGTGTGGTTTGCCGACTAAAAGTGAAGATATTCAATGGAAAGCATATTATTCTCATTGACTGCATGCAGTGCATAGTAGTATAGTCAGTAATACAAACAAACCAAAAGCTAGCCTCTGAGCTCATGGGCGTTCCACTACTAGTGTGAGGATTCCACACAACCTTTGTCAGACAGAGATGAAAAGTGGGCGACCGAGAGTTGCACCAAAAAGATGAGTGAACAGTTTATTGCCCCATGGTGGCGTAGGAAACACTCCAGTATTTAACTGCTATGGAGGTGGAGTGTGATTCATTGTGCCATTTCTATTTCATTCAAATTCTTCCTATAGGCAAGTGGAAAGATGAAGACATATCTTTACATCTAATTCTATCTATCCTTCCACCCCAATTGCCTCCCCATTTTGTCAAATGAGCCTTTCATGAGTTGAGCAAAAGAAGAATGATTGTAATTTAAACACAAACATTTCAAGTTGTGACTTAAAAAAGACTGGTCTGAAGAATACTTCAAATACAACTACTAATTTCCACTCTACAAAGATGCGGTTGAAAGATTTTATACAAACCCACACTACTGTGAGTTGCCCAGTGATTCAGAGAAGTACAACTTACGTAGAGCCAAGTTACTGTCATGTAAAGGTCATCAGTGTTACAACATTTACACAATGAAAAAGATGTGCCATTTCCTATTTGGGTAAAAGTTGAGTTTAAAATGTGTGAAAAGAACAAAAAAAACAAAAAAAAAAACAAAAGACGCACAGATAGAAACTACAGTGGTCTGGTGGCCATGAAAGTGTACCAGTGAGCCCAGTGTGAGCCATCAGTACCAATGCAATGGAGTAAGACTAGAAACCAAACTTGAGAGGCATGGAGACTTTGACACACATGAACATAAACATACACACACATAAACAGAAACATGTTAGCACACTGCACTTACTTCTATTCATTTGACCAGCCTAAATGTTAGCCTTAAAAATTAACATTAGCCTAAAACTTTGCCTAAAGCACACCTAAGAAATTGTGCTTAATGGGAGGGGTGGTAGTGTGGCCCTTTGATGTTTTTGATGAAGGGCACCATGGACCTTTGATGTTATTTAATGAAGGGCACCATGGACCTTTGATGTCCATGGTGCCCTTCATGGTGATGAAGGGCACCCAGACCTTTGATGTTATATGATAGCTATGATAGAAAGTATGTATTGATCATATATCCTCAGTTGTGATAGAAACTGTGCTAGGTTAGGTGTGAAATTTTTAAATTTTTTTTTAACAATTTTTGAGGATTATGATACTGTTAAAGAATCCTGCATCAGACAACAATGGGACAACATTCCTTTCCTAAAACTCCAGCAACTCGTCTCCTCACTTCCCAAACAGTTCTTAAAAGAAGAGTGGGAACTACACAATGGTAAACATCACCCTGTTCCAACTTTTTTTGAGACGTGTGGTGTGTGTATAACCTGGATGTATGGATATTGGAAATAACGGAAACTAAATAAATAAAAACTTTAAGTGGCCTTTTTAAGGTTTAAGTTCATCACTGCAGAAAGCATTATCCCTAACCTTAACCATAACCATTAAATACCTAACCATAACCTAACCACAATTCAAATCTTAGCCCTGATCTTGACCAGTCTTTCAGAAATAAGGCTCTGCCTCATCAGAACCAGTCTTAGGTCTCCATGAGGACTACTTGTCCTGACAAGATAGTGTTTTTGCTAGAAAAGGACATCTAAACACACCCCCACAAACACACACACACACACACAAGATAGGTAACAATTTACACATTAATATACATTTGTCACACGTTTCTAATAACATGTTTCACAACACAACTTTCTCAGAACTGAATAATTCAGACATAAATGTCCTGGATGATGCCTTAATGATTTTTGTGAAATAAACCTATTTGTTAAAGAATGAAAAGTCCAGTCATGCTCATGCAATTTAATGTTACACCACAAGGCTTTGTTTATTTTTCGTCGAATCATGTTATTCAGTAGTTGTGTGGTCTATAAATGCCATTGTATCTGCAGAACTGAAAACGGTTTCAATATTATTAAAGATATATGAATCTACAAGGTCATTGCACTAATATTTGTTCTGAGCAGAGTAACTTTTACAACATCATAAAGGAAACAATTTGCTTTGCTGCTTTCCTGCAGTGAAGCTTATCAGAGTAGGAAGGATTTAATCAAGTGTCACGCCCTTGTTCTCAGTTCTTCACACTCTTTCATGCATACACGGGCACACACACACACACACATACACACAGGACATCTTTTTCATATTGACATGGCCACCCACACATGGCATTGTGCAGATGTTGGATGGGCATGAAATATCCACATTTCAGCTGCTATTCTTATTCATGCAAATTGCCCACACTGTGTACTCAGTATCACTTGACTGATTGTATTTGGCTAATAAATGGGAAATGACTTGACTTTAGATCTTACGTTTTTCAAAAATGAAAATTCATTTGCTTGTCAAGTTATGATTGTCCTGCATTTGTCTAAAGTGCCTCAAAGTTGTTGTACTAGTTGTCTCTCTTGTCTTACATTTCTTCACATGGCCTCATAGTATTTTGCTTCATTTTCTCTCTATTGGCTACACTTGTTCTCGGTGGCAGGGAACCAGGTCAAATCTGTCATGTTCGCAGCACCCAAAATCTAATGAATCGTCAGACCCTACATGTAAAAAAAAACAGTGAGGATGGCACAGTTTTGATGTCATATTCTCCATGATTCAATCATTGACCAGTGGAGGATGGATGTGATTCAGCACTCATGTTTTTACACAGGCAAAAAATTATTCAGAGGATGTAACAAACAAATTCATCTGTACAAGAACAGAAGTGAAAATTACAAAGTGCTCCGACATGACAGTGCAAAACACGTGGAAAAATAGATACTAACAAATGTCTCAGAAATGTACTGCATGTCAGTGACAACTTCACATCACAGAACGATTAACCCAAAAAAAATGAACCCATGCACACCCAAACACACAGACACACATTTCCTCTAACTAAAAAAAGAACTGTATATGAGTAAACCCCATGGGGGCATCAAACATAGAACTGACTTTATTGTCTGACCTTAATTTCAAAGGTGCCACAAAGGGGAGAGGAGTGAGGTGGGTTACAGTTGACTGAGACAGAGACTAACGTTTTCTCAACAGACAGTTTCTTCCAAGGTGAGTCAAGCAACTAAGCAACAGAATGTCCTTGGTACCTAACTGCAAAACAATCACAGTGCTGTTTATAACACACTATTGCACCTACCTAACATCAAAACAGGGCAGGGATTAACCAACTACATTGTATGACTGTATCTCATACAAAAGGAGTGTTCTGTTTCTTTTTTAGGAGAAAGAATTATCTGAGGGGTTCGTTTGATGGGTACTAACAAAGCCTATATGGTTCTGCTTTTCATATTTATGAAAAACAGAACAATTACTACATGAGGAAAGAGCATTCATTCGTCCTGATGTAACATGGGTTGGCTTTCTGTAAGTATATTTATGTTTCATAGTGACATTTAAGCCAAAAACAGGGATGATGAAGCATACACAGCAACTGAAGAATGTGAAATGCAACACAGGCACAATTATAAAGGATAGTAATGACAAGGGTCTGACTCATAAATTTATTAAAAATAAAGAGGTTCAATCCCATGCATCAGAAAGCATTATGGGTAGATCACTAAAGTACTTCTGATCAATGGAGTCTTATCTGGGTAAGAGAAATGAATGAGTAAAAACAGAAGGTACGAGGGTGAGTCTTACCAGCATGAGTGCGCAAATGTCCAGTTAGAGCATCGCGCCTTCGACAGGCGTAGCTACAGAAGGGGCATTTGAAGGGTTTTTCACCTGTGTGCAGCTTGATGTGTCGCAGCAGATTTCCCTTCTGGGTGAATGAGACGCCACACTGGGGGCATTGGAATGGCCTGTCACCTAGTACAGGAAGACACAATAAGTCAATACCACCCACCTGGTGAAGATGATTTAAATGAGTATCAACAGATCAACAGGCTAACAAACTGTTTCATTTTTATTTCTTTTTTGTTTTTACAACCACTGACTCAATAAGTGAAACATAAGGCCTATCAGATTGTCCTCACATTACATATGACTTTATATCGTGGAATGATGTAGCTCGGTACCCTTCTGACTTATATACAGCTACTGTTGTAATTTAACAGGTAATTATTTAATCTGGAGACAGGTAGAAAAGAGAAACATGATCCTAATGGTGTGACAACCACAGCAGCCACAGCGTCATTTGGAACAGGTTGAGGGGGATTCCAAGGATATTTTTTCCTGATAATAATTCCATGTCTAAACTATTGTCTTGTCAAAAAAAGAAAAACAAAAACAGAGAGCAGTCAACGCCCATTTTTGAGGATAGAAGACTGGTTTATGAGTTACTCAGAGGGGAGAACCATTGTGTCTTTAATTGTTAATAGCAACAATAATACCACATAGCTTGTGCACTTTAATGGCAGTTTGAAAAAATACTGATAGGCACCATTTGGTTGACGGCTTCCTGCATCAACTGTCAAATTTGGTCCAGATAATCCCTCCTGTATGTTGCTGGGGCTGCCAGTCATTGATTCCTCCGCTGTTTGGCGTATTTCTTCTCTTTCTTCTGGGCTTCTGTTGTCACCTACATCTGCTGTTTCTTCCTCTTGTTTAATTTTCAGTTCTGTAAAAATAAAAATAAAAAGAAACACAGAGATAATCAGTTTACAGTATCAAATGCAGAAGTTGGAACAGTTTTTACCTTCATACTGCTAAGGTTGCATGATGGAGTTGAACTAGGTTGGAGTTAGAGCATGAGTACCCTCTGTATAATTCAGTGGAGCAGCAAAGGCCCAACATGAACTGTGCTAGTCTCAGTATGTACTAGACTGACTGGAGCTTGACAGGTTAGATCTGCAATGGACAGGGATTGTCGAGAATATATCACTAATGGACATGTGTGTTTGTGTGTCGGGGGGGGGGGGGGTCTAGCAATTTTAGCTGCTCAGCTTATAGATAGATGGATGTATGGATGGACAGAAATGGTGAAGAGAGAGAAAAAGACAAACAGGCTAGTCTGGTTCCTGGCTGTCTCCAAGTAGAAAGGGAGTGTCAGAGGCCCTGTAACTTTGTGTAGCCAACTAGCAATGGGAGACTGGCTGGATGACAAGGACAAAGGATTCTATAATTTTGTGCATGAGTATGTGTGTATGAGGGCATGGGGGAAGGGTTGGCTGGAAACTGGAGTTTCTAGTCATCAGTCAGCAATACTAAAAAATACACAAAAACAATAGCAAAAAAGCAAAAAGGATGTAAACATAACACAGATATAATGGGTTTCATTTACCCTCAGTCTTTTTCCTAGTAATTGCCTGATTACTGAAATGATTTATAGAAGCCCCTTCTGTTAATTATCCTGTAGTTTTATTCTGTATCAATCACATGAGATAGAAGTTTCTGATAGATTTTTTTTTCTAACTAAATTCTAACAAAAACAGCAAAATATTTTCTTCTAAAATAAAGACAGCAATCCATTGATGTTACATTTTATCAAGTTTAAATGATAAAATATAATTTTTTTTCAAAATACTATGTTCAAGCACAATGTAAGATTATTATAGTTTTAGAGCTCAGGTCACTAACTGGGGCACTGCAGTCCAAATCCAGACCTGGTCCTATTATTATAAATTATTGATTGACTGCCACACTTTGATGGAGCTTTTGTGTTTTAACTGGTGCATCTATTCTAGACTTTATGGCACTCGAGGTCCATGAAGTGCAGACCAATTACATGTGTTGTAAATTACAATGTGACAAAACGCAGCCAGTCATACTGCATAACACATGATCAGAGCGTCTGCTTTGCTGAATGTCTTGCTTATTATTTTGGGACAGCCACACTGTCCACCTGAGATATGCTTTTCGAGTGAGTGTCAGTCGATTGAGCTGTGCTGCTTTTGTTCTTCAGGATAGAGCTTTTGTCTTTTTTACCATAAGATTTTCAGATAAAGAAAATGACAGAGAAAATAATATTTTACCATAGTTCCAATGTCTCTATCATATACAGCATGCTACAAACACAACACATTCCTCTTTCAAAGTAAAAGCACTCTGGGGTTTATATTCCCTGAATCCATTCATTTCTGTGCTTTTGTTTATCTTTTTTGTTTTGTAGGCTTAATTTATTTTTCACCTAACATGAGAAACCATTTTTTGTGTATTTTACTTCATGGTATTCAATGTTGAAGTCAGTTGTTGACTACACACAGCCACTGATGCATACATTGGAATTTGCAGTATATTGTATGTGTGTATATATGTATATGGATTTTAACTGAAAACCCCTGTTACATAGTTTGTTTCATATAGAGCAATATCAAAACTATTTACAAAATACTAAGACTGGGCTGCTTCATGTGTTTGACACTGTTACATGGTTCCCCAAGACATACTGTAAATATTTGTAAGAATGATATTTTTCAGAATGTATGTAGCAAAATGTATACTGCTGTATTGTTAATGGGTTGTTAAGGTGCAGGTGGAAGGGTATTTAGACACAGTGCAAAAGTCTGGGGATTATCTGAGCAAAACTTACTGAACCTGATGAACTTGTTTTGGGATTTACAGGGGCAATAATCACATGGAGTGCATACATGATTGTTTTACTAAAACCACCAATCTGATTGTATCCATCAACTGTCCCCTCAGGCGTTAGAGCTGCATCTGTTTAACACTCACGCCAGTAAAAAAAAAAATTAACAAAAAAAAAAAAAAAAAAAAAAAAAGCAAAAATTCAGGCGACATATTGTTTTTTTTTTAAAATAGACCAAACAGAGAAACCTCCACTAAGCAACTGCATTCTTCAAATGTATGCTGTATGTTTCCAATGCCACAGTTGGTGCACAAGACCAATACTCATGTCTTCAACAGCTGTATCCTGGCAACGCAGAGCAGACCTGAACGTCCTTGCAATTCAGCATTGCATCTTTACATCCATCTCTCCAGTGAAGCATAGTTGGAAGCATAGAGTGGTCAGAAGGGGGTGGAATTCAAAGGGCTGAAAAGCAGTATTTGGTTTTATTTCTACCACTCTTCAGGATATTGCATTTAACTGAGTTTTCTATAATCAATAAGAGATATCTGATAGAGCTTGGGAAAGAGTAAAAGCTTTTTCTGGAAGTGGAAGCAATAATTCTTTAAAATATTCTGTCATTATTTTACCAACCAAAATGTTATCCTTGTCCAAACTGTGTAAGTCTACGCCCCTTTTAGTTTTTATTACCAGAGTTCACAATATCAGGACAAATGGAGTGCAGTTTATGTTTGAGCTTAGTTTGACTGTGAAATCTGACAGCACTCCATGATCACTGTCAAGAGGTGATATGACGCAGCCCTTCTTTTGTAACAAAATCTCAAATGGCAAATCATGTTAAGCAACATTCAGAATGACAAGAGGTCTTTTCGGTGAAGCGTATCTCCCTGTGAAACGATCACCCTGTCAGCCTCCTTGTGTCTCTTAACTCATGGGAAACAAGCTTCCCTATTTCTCTTTCATGGCCCTTGTCTTGCTGAGTTTCCCCTTTTCTTACTTTGCTGCTTCATGGTGACATAACTAAAGCTAATCTCATGATGGTATTATGTTCAACAAAGCAACACTTTTACCAAAAGGAATATAATATAATACCACCAAGAAAGGCACTGATCAAATCATCCGAATAACTTGAAATATGCCCACATTTGTGATGTTGATTTCCTGATGCATCTAATGTGAATACATCATACACTACACATCATTCTACAGTATAAAAAATTACTAGCATTAATGTTTTAGGGGAAATAAAAAAAAACATTCTGCAGTGAACAAGGAGAAAGAAGAGCATAGTGCAATGAGCTGACTGTTTTGGATACATTCATTCACTTGTGGAAGCCTAACAAATATCAACACTGACTGCCACAGAAAGCTTTACTATTTTATGAACTGTTTCAAATAAATAAGAGCCATTCATTTGTTCAGCCACTCATTGGGCATCCCACAACCCAACCCCCCACCCAATGAGAGGAAGGACTGGAGTCAACTTTTTGACACAGTTAAGTACGACAGCTTGCATGGCTGATTAAATTGCTCATCCTTAGGGGGCTTCAGTGAACTCTGAAGAAAACAGTGTGGGTCAATCAAAAACGTAAGTAATCAATTAATTAATCAAAGTGACCCTTTGAGCTCCAACCAAAAATACAGTGTACTGTAATCCTGTGGAGACACTGATGTCAAACCAGACAAACTGCATACTGTAGCTGCAGACCACATTAACATGTTTATAGTTATTTCCCACTCACCATCCTGGGAATTAGGACCCTGAGGAACTGTCTGCCCATTAGGTGTTGACATACCCACCACAATTCTTGAGTTTTCCTTTCCAGGAGAGCACTGACCATTACCTGGGAGACAAACAGAAACACAGTTTTCACAGTGATGTACAATACTGTGGTGTAATACAAAACACAATAATTCATTAGTATGGTGTTTGGCTATAGCAGCCCGGCCATGTATATTGACCCTGTGGAGCTCCCAACAGACAGTTTTGGTGGAAACAGTTGAGGTGCACATTTAATTCTGCAGTGAGTTGGGCAGCTGTGGGTTATGTTTTTTGGATACATCCCTTTCAGACAGCTTCCTCTTGCGTCCACAGTTACTCCTGTTGGATGTGGTTCGTCCTACTTGGTGGTATGCTGACATTACCGTGGATACCGTGGCTCTTGACACATCACAAAGACTTGCTGTCTTGGTCACAGATGCGCCAGCAAGACAAATTGTTGGTGCATCAACAATTTGTCCTCTTTTGAACTCTGATATGACACCCATAATTTTGTGTGCATTGCAATATTTTTAGCAAAACTGTGCTATTACTCAGCTAATTGAACCTTCACACTCTGCTCTTACTGGTGCAATGTGCAATCAATGAAGATTGGCCACCAGGCTGGTCAAATTTAGCCATGAAACCTCCAACACTAAATTGGCCAGTGTTTCAGTTTCATTGTCCAGCCCCTGTACATGCCACATAAAACCTGATAAATATTTTTGGTCTATACTTGGTCACATTCCAAGCAAAACTAACCATGAGTTATATAAATAAACCTTGATCTTAAACTTAAAATTAGAACAAATGAATCCCTCTCAGATCTTTTAAGCCTAATCTGAAGGCTCTCCATAGAGTTCACACAGACAGAGTGCAGTGTGACTACGTAAACCGTCTCTTCATTCACTTATGGGATCCTAATGTCCAGCAAATGTGGATCAGATTGCATCCTCTCAGCAGTCTGTACAGAGGCCAGGCTATGGATAGCCCTGTGTCCACTCAGAGGGAGAGCAAATCAATCCCTTATCCCCTTACACCCGAGCCCAGTCAGGGTCACTAGAACAATACAGCAGCAACAGGCAAACACCCCTGCTGACCCAGGTGTCACATCCCTAAGGAACCACAATGAGGCATCTTCCTTCAAGAACACTGTGAAGGGGAAACTGAGATAACTCCAGACAGAAATGTGTTTTTAAAATGTAGCAATAGCTGTAGCTGAAGATGTTTAAGTAAAAAGTATAAGGCTGAGGTACATGCAGCACTTTAAATGGCCACAAATGCAGCCTTTTTACAGTTTGGCAGTGCTAAATATGTCTGTTATGATCCCTCATACACGAGAAAATATCTAATAGGTCTCATCTTGTTGTGACAGGTGCTTTAAATTTGACAACTCGTGTGGTATTGTTCAATTGTGGTGGCAGCCTTAATGAGTAGGGCAAACTGGGAGATGCTGTCCATGACACAATCCCCGGGCCTGGGCTCAGGTTGCACAAGTTGGGGTTGGAGGAAATCTCAGGTGACCGACACTGGCTATCCCTTGGCAATGCTGTCCTGGAGACAGGAGTGGCCCAGATTTGTCATGAAGGATTTTCCATTACTGTAGCAGTCGCTGACAGCTGCCTAGCAGCACCATAGCTAGACTGACTCAAACATAAAATTTTTTTTTTTTTTTTTTTTTTTTTTTTTTTTTTTTGGCGGGGTGTCATTTTTAAGGGTTACTTTTAAGTGTCATGGTAAATTCCTTCAGCCATTATAATACTTGCTTGCATTGACTGACCTGATGTTCTGCGTTGGTGCCCTGCATTTGCTGAGTCAATCTTGTATAAACATTAAGTCCAGGATATTAAGCAGTCAAGACTTGCTGTGTGTGTGTGTGTGTGTGCGGGTGTGTGTGTGCGTGCGTGCGCGTGTGGGATAATTTAGTGTGCTGACAAAGAAAAGGAAAGGAACAAATGTGTACACATGAAACTTGTAGGTGAAATAAATGCTGACTTCATCGCTGACTCCAAATGAATGTATACCAACTAAGGTACAGTCATCTTAAAAATCAAGCAAGTGTCCACTCAGTTTCTGGTGTTACAACAGCACTAGTATGTAGGTACAGGGGGAAAAAAATGCTTTATGGCAAGACTCTCAAATCAAGGTCAAGAGCTGTCTGCCTGCTTTTGACGGTAAAAACAAATTATTGAGAGGAAAAAAAACACCTCAATAGCACCCATGTCATACTGTGTGAGGAACTGGATTATTTTCCGGAGAAACAAGGTCCTCCTTTCTGGGTTGCTGGATTCACACTGTGTGGGAGCTGGTTTTTCCTGTCAAACCCTGAACCTTCCTTAAGACACAGATTGAGAACACACAGATATGCACGCAAACACAAGCCAACAAAAAGCACAGAGTCGCACGAATGACACTCACCTACTCAGACTTACATGCAATACATGGACCCTATTTCAGAGAAATGACAGGAGCACCTGCTGCCAAGCCATGGTGTGTTCCATTTGTGGTAATCTACTGTGAGGCTGACCTAGAGAAGATCGAACTTGGTACAGTCCACCTATGTAAATAACTCATCATAACATATCTGTAAAGTGGATGTGGATGCACAGAATTAATGGTGCCATATTTTCTGAGGTGTCAGTGATGACTTTGTGAGGAACTGTTTAGTACATGAATAATACTCTTAGACACACATCTCTCCTAATTACATCCGCTTACATTCACAATTTTACTCATATTGTCAGAATAACTAATGTAAATGTTGGCTGAAGTTTACAAGTCTTGTCCAGGGACACATCAGCATGTAACCTTTGAATTAAAAAAACTACTGGCTCTACCCATCAAATCACAGCAAACCATATTACAACAAATTTGGGCAAATGATCACATTCCCGTTTAAAGAGAAACTATTAATTATTATACAGTATTACTTTGATAAAATAGTCAGACAAGTGCAAGTATTTAGGTGCTAGCAGCATGATCAAGGATTGAGGAACTAGAAGACAACAGCTGGTTTAAATGAACTTGAAATGAACTTTTAAAAAAAATCAAATGTTTCAGGGCATGAATTTAAAAGCTCATGAATTGGAAGCTTCATGTTTCCAGGTATGATGTTAATGTTGTATGGGAAACCACTGTTTCCCATACAACATTAACATCATTAACATCATTAACATCATACCTGCAAACAACAGTGTTAGCTGACAAAGACAGAGCTGATGTGATAATAAATAGGCACATGAGTGTTTATATTAAATGGATGATTGTTTATTTGAACCAAACAGGCAACATTATTTCTTGATTTCTCAAATACGTGACACGTGTACCTGCTGCTTCAAAGGCCTCACATTACAAGATGCTAGTGGCATAAACCAGGATACCATGATTCTTCTATTGTTGTTTTTTGAGAACTTCTACACCAGATTTGGGGCAAAATCCATCTGTCTGAATAATGAATGATACAAAAATTTACATCAAGTTTAGTTTAACAAAAAAAAAAAAGGAAGTCTGGTAAAAACCTATGACTGCTATGCATCTCAGTTCAGGCATCCCACAAATATGAACTCACCTTTCTTTGAATAAAGTTCAAATATACTTCTATTTAAACATATATGGTATATGAAATCATTTAAAGCACACCACATGTATGATTTTCTCTCTTTCATACATAATAATATGGATAAATAGCATTTTAATATAAAACCTTATTTATCTGTGAGAAACTATTACAATAGGATTCATGCAAATAACGCATATTTAATTGCTACGATAGTGGTTAGAGCAACCCACTTTCATTTTCAAGGGGACTGTAGGTGTTGGACTGTGCAAGGAAGCCTATACTAGTGTATGTACAAGATGACAATGACGTCTGATATACTGGGTGCAACGGTTGACCTAACTATGTTTGCATAATCAGCAGTTTTCTGTATTGAACGTAGCAAAACTATTGCATTCCACAAAGATCTGTGATTTCCAGTTTCATGCTAATGTAACACACTATTACTAGTTCCAAAACTGTCATGTCAGAACACGACCCACAGATGGACAAGGAAAGGAACAGCTTCCACTCCTTCCTCCACCACCTCCCCAAAACCCGCCTGCCGAGTGTTCCTACAAGAACAAACCCCCAATGGAGACCTAAAAGTCCCCATAAACAACAAGCTACCTGCCTTTATGAATACTTAAGCATATACAAAGTGCATGGGGGGCAGGGAAGTTATTCAAGAGACCCAAAGGAAGCCAGCAAAGGGCAATGGCACCACAAACTGCATATCCAGTATCTGCTACATTCAACAGGATGTTGTTAATGCATCGTTTTCTCTCTCTTTAAGAGTTAAACAGGAAAAGGGCTGCACCAGGGGAAAATCCCTTGAAATGTTTATTTTGCTGTAACTGCATTTTTTCTTTTGAATCAAACTTAATAATAATAGGGTAAAACTCTGTCAAAGTCAAAATTAGTTCCTATAAATGAGTCCACAAAAACATCATGATATGCAGAAGCAGTCGTTACAGTCATCATCTTTACAATAAAAACAACACAGATAATTATGTGAAAACTGCCCATGCTCAACTATTGTAAAGTGAAACATGCACGAGGACTTACTATAGTGGCCATCAGGAGCCTCCATTGCAACTGTTATGGGAGCACTGTAAAAAACACAAAGAAACGTTCGTGTCACTTTTATGTTACACCGACATAATATGAAGATGATCACATTTGCCAATGTGATCGTGTTAATTTTTTTTTCTAAAATTACTAAATTGGAAATGATTTGAATAGCTGTGAAACTGTGTAGCCGAAGCGAAATGTATTTTCAAATAATAAAGGTTTAATGTAGATAAAGTATTTACAAAAACAACCAACTACTTTATAATGACATTTACATTAAAACTGCTAAGCAGCTTTAGATGCATTAACTGGCATTCATTAAAACAGGAACATCGATCTGTACAATCTCATGTGACATAGTACAATAAT
Organism: Brachirus orientalis; assembly: GCA_016785285.1. NCBI lineage: Eukaryota > Metazoa > Chordata > Actinopteri > Pleuronectiformes > Soleidae > Brachirus > Brachirus orientalis. The sequence continues at coordinate 5,856,967 of JAFBJR010019384.1, read as the reverse complement.
TTAGAAAACAACAGAGAATATGCGATAATTACTAAAATTCTCTGTGCAAATTTTAACTTTAGAACACACTTTGTATAGTTTATGAGGATTCAAGGGCATGTTAAATGTCTCCTGCCACATGTGAAGTTGTAAATAAGTTATACATTACTTGTGTGTTGTAAATGTTACTTTATGATTCACAAACTTCAAATTCTGATACGTCTTTTATCTCCGAGGCCATAATTGTAATTTCATACACACATCGGTTTGGGGGTAAGTGAGCCTCGGGAAAGATGTTTGGTTTGTTAACTGTCGATTCTGATCTCACAGCAATTCTTATACTAAAGCACAAAGGGTTTCCTTGAAGAACTTAAGACTTAACCATTTCTTTATTGGAAGAAAATGAGAACACACACACAAACATACAGTATATGCTTTTGGTTTCACTGTTTCTAATAGCATTTATTTTCTTAAGATGTATTATTTTATTATTATTATCATTATTTTTTTCTACTACAACTGGCCTCAGTTCATGAATGTCTCCTTCAGCAACAACATGGAGAAAACGTGTCACTGCTTTACAGTGACAGAGGTTTAATAGAAGTCTGTCTTTGTGCATTAGATGAAATGTGAAGCAAGGTGACCTGGAATACATGTAGAAAAGTGTGGATTCAAATAATTACCTTAAGAGTCCCTTCAAGAGTCTCCCCAGTGCCAACTACTTAGTATTTTCAGTCAATGACGGAGGGAGGGGGTAGTAGCTGTCTCCACCTCCCTTGAAAGACATGAAAAAGTCAAAATTACCCTTTTTCATTCAGTGATCTTGCTTTATGAAAGAAATAAAAAAAAACGTCTTGGGTCAGAAAGTTTTTACAACAGCCAAAACAGAACAGGAGAACCAAATGGAAAAGTTCAAAGAGGAAGAGCGCATCTACAGTGTCCTACAGGTGGCTGTCGCTGCGTCAGACTCCTCTGCGCGCTTCCCGTTCAGTGTCCACTTCAAAATCACCACCGTCCCATCGAGCTGAGCCTTACATTTCCTCAAACGTTTGACATTTTCATTTCAAAGTCAAAGAGCTGTCAGCCGAGCCGCATACGCAGGGAACTTTGAGAGTAGGAACACTGGGGGGGGGGGAGAGACTCAACAAGTTGGTAAGGGAAAGAAAGAATGAAAGAAAGAGAGGGATGGATCAAACTGGATCCACCGGTTCCAAGGAATTAGCCATAGCGGCAGGGAGCAGCCAAGCTATTTCAACAGTCAAGGGACTGGAAATCTGAGGGCAGACAGTGTTAACGAGGCTGTCGTTTAGACACAGCTTTACGCGCTGGTTGTGGAACGAAATGTACTCGTGATGGCACACGAATGAGTAACCACTACATCCACACACAGTAAAATGTCCCATTAGACATTTCAGGAAAAATAGCCAACTACTCCCCCTCCTTTTTTCCACCTAACATGCCAGCCACCTTCTCACTATTATGTCTATAGCATATTGTGTGATCCAGTCTTTCTTAAGCTGCACAAAAGGTGGGAGAAGTCTATGTTGCAGATGCACGGGCAAATGAAACAGGGAGCGTTTTACCTGATGAGCATCTCTGCAAATAACCATTAGCTGCACAGACAGGAAAAAAAAAAAAGAAAATCGACTTTTGTTGTTATTGTGTGCATTGACACGCTTTGTTTCTTGGATTTAAAGTGGGTTCTCCTTGCCTGCGTTGCCTCTGCGCGGCTTGACGCTGACTGGCAGCTGCAATTCAACAGGTTATCCGATCACCGCAGTCTGTGCAGCAGAGCCCGTCTGGTTTTCATTCATCACTAGACAGACGCTCCTCGTCTGCCTCTGCTGCAGACATGCGCCTCTAACCAGTCTGAAGCGTCTCTGTAGCCTATTCGCAGTCGAATGGTGCTGAACAGAGCCGTGTTAAGAAAAAAAAAAAAAAAAAAACAGCGACAGAATGATTGGTTAATGCAGGAAACAGATTCATGCACCCGTGCTCCTTCCGCTCTCTTTTATTATTTACCTTAAACACGCTGGAGTTAAGATGTTCCCATGAACTTGCACACTGATCCAGACTGAATGTCTCGGCTTGAAAGAGACTTCATTCTAGCTCGACATGCGCCAGTGCGCAGCGCCGAGTGAAAGCTAGTTTGGTTCCGCAGCAGCAGCAGCAGCGAAAGCAACAGTTGTTAAATCCACCTCTGACTTCCTCCTCCATCTCTCCTCTCGAGCAGCAGCGGCTATTCTAGTCTAGGTAGCTGCTCTGACACACACACAGCCGTATCGCCGCGAGTGTGGACCCAGTCTGTGTCTCTGCTTCTCAATCGATTAGGTTACATGAGGCCTCTTGTTTCGGAGGCTGCAGCCAGGTTACACGCGGTGACAACACACAAGCGGCACTCTTCAAGTATTTCTGCAGGGATTACAGTGTTTTCAGGAGCGTACAGTGTAAATGCCTTTTTTTTGTTCCATCTGCGGCATTTTCCTTCGAGATCAACGCTTATTGTCAGTTAAGTAAACTAGAGCTATTAGCAGTGGCGTGTACTGTGTATGGCGGGGGGGGGGGGGGGGGGGGGGGGGGGGGGGGGGGGGGGGGGGGGGGGTTAGGAGCTCAAGTGGAAAAAAGGCCCCCTTGTATTTAGTTAAAAAAAAATTTACTTACATGCAAATTTGGCGTTATTGCACACCTTCAAATGGGAATTGATGCTGCAGTATGGACCATATAAAAGTAAAATAAAACATCCTTCTCCATAGCACAGCTGCACAGAGCAGGTACTAAAAAAACACAAGGTACTGGGTAATGTGTAGTCAAGCCGTGCCATGCTGGAACTGTGTAGTGGAAAAGCACCATATTTGTCCATGACTATTACTATAAAAAAAAAACCTATAATACTAATATCAAGAGCAAAAGAAATTTAAAAAATCCTTCAAGTGTAAACTTTTTTTTGGCAACTCTTAACAAGATACCATATTTATTTATTAACTTATTCACTTACTCACTTGCACCCTCAAAACCCCAAAAAACCCCCCCCCCCCCCCCCCACCAAAAAAAAGAAAAAAAAAAAAAAAACTCCCAATGAATTAACATTTTAAATAGGTATTAGGTAAGGACATTAATTATTTTATTAATTTACTTATTTTTCCCATAAAATTAAGTTTGAATAAGTTCTAGCCTTGGATTTTCATTGAAGTCTGAAAACACTGCTGTCCTTGTTTCCCACAAGGGAGTCAGGACAGAGAGAAGCCTTCACCGAGAGGTTTAGCTGAATTCAACTGTTTAAAATGTGAAAAATCTATTCAGAACAGGAACAGACGGTCCTCCTGGTTGGAGGACTTGTTGAACAAGAAGCAAACGTGTACTGTCCCCATTTTTGCTCCTGTCTTTTTGTAGTAGAGTCAGTTTAGGTTTGGAAGAAATAATCAACACATTTTAAGTAGACCAACAACTAATAGCATTAAATGGCCCATGTAATTGATCCATTCATTATTTTTGCATGAGTGTCATTAAACTGTTTATTGTATTTTAATGCACTAATGTGACGGTAGAGTTTTACTGTTGTAGGTGCTCGCAGGGGAGCAGGGCCAACATTACACAGAGTTATATACAGAACAGTTTAATATGCTCCTAAGGCTCCTTCTATATTATCTGGATATACAGAATATCTCTAGTATGTTGTTTTCATTTTGCCACTTTAATCTGACCTTTTCTTAATGAAGAATTAGATTCAAATATTAGATTAGGAGGAAAATGTAACAATTTCCTCAAGCCCCCAAAATCACATTTCTTCTTTATTTAGGTAAACCAACTAAAGATAAATGTTAGTTCTTCCTTTTTATAAGAGAATATCATGTTTACAAATGTATTTATACCTGCTGACTCATTTAAATTACAGTTTAAATCTCAAACAGCTCAAACGTAACCGTATGTCCCCAAAACAGTTAGGATTTAAGAAAAGTTAAATCAAAATGTATTTAAAGTATCAGGAAAAGATTTTCTCTTAGGGTTATATTCAGTATTCACCTTAGACCTACTCAGATTAATCTTTTGACTCTTTTGACGGCCTGACATCCATATGTAATCACTGGGGTTATATAAATTTGTAACAGAGCAGTTAGCAGTTATGAATAACTGCTAATTAAAGTCAGTCATATTCTGCAAATTATCATAATGAGTTGAATTTGAAATTGAAATGTTTTATGGCAGAGTTGTACTATTCTAGAGTAAAGTTTCTGAATACTGTTTATCGTTCATATAAAACATACTGTAGTGTAGTGGTGGCTGTGGGGTTCATTGCAGTAAAACTGTTAAAAGAATAAAAGTAAAAAAACAGTAACAGCAAAGGTCAGAACTAAGGCAATGCGCATGTGCATATATACCTTGATTAGGATTAGTTTAATGGTTTTTGGAGCATCTGTTTACCTAAAGTATAACATTCCATTCAACAGTTCAACATTATTACCATTTTCACATTTTGTTTAGTTTTCCAGTGTTGTATGATGTCATCCTGTACATTGCTGGTGATCACTTTTTATTTTTATTCATTTTTTTGCTGCAGCTCCCCCATGTGGTCAATAAGGTGATGTTATGTAGTTTTATTTTACAATTCAGGTTGCAACAGGTTAAAGACAAGTGCTGACAATATTTTACAATATTTTGCATCAGTTTAATATGATGCAGAATTTAATTAAAATCTCATATACTGTTTATTTACATTGATGATTTTAAAGCCATTTAAATGTGTAGTCTACAATCACATATGACCAATGGCATGTTGCTACACTGAGATTAACACAAACCATTTGACACTTCTGAAGTATCTTAATTTCAGACTCCTCATTTTAATGTCCTGTAGAACCAAATGGCAATGACAACTGTACATGTCTGTATGTGGCTGAATGCTTCCCCCTGGTGTCTGTTTACTGTCAAAGTATTCAAATAACAGTATACTCCATGGTAACAGAACAGCACAAAGCCAACACCAGCCTCATTTCTCAAACCTTCTGCAAGGTTTATAGAGTTACAAAGGCCAATGTGAGATCATATTGAAGAGGTGGGAGTTTGTAAACACCAAAAAAATATTCAAAGTCCTCTGTTCTTTCTCTATTTTTTCATACTCATCCACCAAAACACATGAACACTATTAACAACAGGAAATGTGCCATTACATTTGGCACATTTGCATTATAGCATTTGATAAACAAATAAAATACCCGTAGAAAATATTAATACTGCATGGACATTAAGCAACATTATAATAAAGCCTTCAATGACATAACTAAAATACAACATTTGCAGCTGTAAAATCAAAATAAATGGGATTTTTTTTTCTTCCAGTTCCTTAAATGACTTCTCTATAACAATTTGCCAGAGCGAAAAAATTATTTTGCATATAATAGGCATACAACTTTTGCATATCTTGGTTGTAAAGAGGTTATTTAAGGTTATTTATGTTACCCTCTCTACCATTTCAAGCAAGTAAGGATATTGTCCACTGACCTAAATTATTTTTGCCCAGAAATCTTTGACTCACTGGGTATTTTTGGTAAACCCTAGATATAGTATATTTATTACTCAGACTAGTCCAAATGGTTCCAACAATCATGTCCCGTTTAAGGGCACCTAAATCACTTTCATTTTCACTCTTGCACACATTCTGTCTGTAAATGTAATATCAGCACTGTTCATGTAAGTTATAGCCCTTTTTCACTTTGCTTGAATATTAATCATTATCATTAATTGGTATACCTTTTGTTATGCCCTATCAAGTATAATATTACAGTTGATAAGACCCAAACTTTGTAGTGGGTTAGTTTTATGCCTAATTTTATTAGATAAGAGTTTGAAATTTTAACAGTAATATAAACTAGACTTCTCTAAGCTATGTTGGATAGTAGAGTAGAAAAAGAATCATCCAGTCTGAGGCACAGTGCTTGTTCCTTTTCCACAATCAATTTTCAGTTTCATACACAAGACTAACACTAATAGCAGCATCAAGACCTTTTCACCTAAAAATGAGCCTGCCGCCTGTACACCCACAGGTTTACTTATTGTACAAATCTGTAGTAATTGGTAATATTTTCACACCTACGTGTTCAATTTTAACTTCTGAAAGACATTATTTTTTGTCTTACTGTACAAATTCACTGATTTTCAAAAAATGTGAAGCTCATTTATATAGAGAACGAATTGGATCCATTTTCAGTCTACATTGAGGGGAAAAACTGCATTATTAAAGCTGAGATAAATTCCTTTAAATAAACAAAATATTAACACTAAGAAATGTAGTACAAGACAGTGGCTTAACTTAGATTATATATACTATATATATTTGTCACGTTCAGCATTTCAAACATCAAACATCACGCTAGGCATTTTGCTGTATTAGTGGATGATTTCAGGCAACCCAACAATATTAGAATAACTGAAACAAGTTTCTGAAGTGTTTCAGTTTCTGCGGAACAGACAGCAAATCTGCAATAAACCTATAGTGAAATGCAAAGGCCTTGAAAGGGTCAAATAGCATCCCTGATGGAACGTCAAGGAAAACACAAATCAACCTACAGGAAGAAAAACATGAAATGTGTGAAATGCTGGCTGAAGCTGACAGATGGCACTGGTGTTCCATCTAATGTTCTATAAAAAAAAGGACCATTTAAAAGTGCATAACTTACAAAGGCTGTGATAACAGCCCCACAAGAATATTGAAAATCTTGCAGTGCAAAGCATTTAAGAAATAGTACAACCACATTAAGGGTTTGAGATTGGAACTGTGGGATTACTGAACACTCTTTGTTTAGGCTTGCAGTATCAGAGGATGTTTGTATCCAGAGTCCAGACTGTTAGGGTTAGGTACTCGCAGCTTTTTTTTTTTTTTTTTAAACTTAAGAACAGGATTGTGGTGTGGTAAAGAAACGGTGACTTTGAAACATAATGTGGTTTTCATTCATTTATTTTTCTACTGCTTTATCCTCATAATGTGGTTTTGTCCCGTATAAATTAGCGGACCGCAGGTCTGCATCACTTGTGAATCATCTTTCAACACAGTGCCAAACACTGGAAGTCAAAAGGGCACTATAAGATACATTGTATGTTCTTGAGTACTGACTAAGGTCTTATGTAGCAGCTGGGGAGTGAGATTGAACTAGGCACATCATATTAATAAAGATAACCAACACTGAGGATTTTAAACAGATACTTTCAGTTATGTCTGTTTATAGGGTTGAGACTTTAGAGCTGGCTTAAGATAAGGTTTAGAGTAAATTAGGCTAAATTGTTGTCTTTAAACAATGGTTGATTGGTATTCCAGGATCAAAAAAGCCTACACAGTAATCCCAGTTCATCAGACCAGGCAACATTTTTCTAGTCTTCAACTGTCAAGTGTTGGTGAGTGCACATTGCAGCCTTGGAGTCCTTTTCTTGACAGGAGCGCTGTTATATCCCATTCACCTCATGTTTAGACATGTTTTTCATGAGATGCCTCTTCTCAGTTCTTAAGAGTGGTTATCTGAGCTGTAGCATCTCTGTCATCTCCAACTCTAACAACTCTCTTTAACAGGGTGTTTCCTTTGGTGGAGCTGCTGCTGATGTTTGTGAAAATTTCAAGATCATCAGCAGTTTCAGGAATTCTCAGTGTCCTTCACTGAGCTCACATGTTTCCATATTCTACAGTATTTGTTTGAAACATTAACATGCCGATGTTTATTCCAGGTAGAGCTGAATAAATATCCTAGAATCACTTCATTCCACTGCTTAATTTCTAAAACTTTAAGGCAGAATTTTAAGATGTATATGAGTCAAGGATTATTTTTTAATACCTAAATTGCTCTTCCACTGTTGAATGAACTTGACATTTGGTGCAGACATTCATCTCCCCCTAAGGTCAAGTCCATGCAACGATGGACGAGCAATTTAACAGTTAAAAACGTTTTACAGATATAGCAGTGAAACAGTAGTAAAGGACTGACACAAGTTTGTATACATGTACTTTGCAATATTTGAATTCCACAAAGATAAATTACTGACAATGAGAATCAGGCCATAATACTTGTTGTCACCTGCAATGTTCTCCATGAGTGCAAAGTCCAAGCCACAAAGCCAGTGTGCGTGGCAGACTAACTCCCAGTCAGCAACACATACTCAGTCCCAACACCGACACCTTTTAATGTCATCATCTGGTATTTTAGCAACACACTGTATGTGGTAGTTTGTATTTGTGAACTGGATTTAATGCAAAACTGTTTAACACTGAAAATCTGTACATACCAGGGTATGTGATCAAAGTGGGGTGGAGTGCGTTGAAAATGAAACAAATAACAAAATAAATAAACAAAACAATAAATAGTATAATATTAGAGTCAACTTATCCCCCACTCCATTTTAATCTAATTTCAATATACTAGTGTCTGAAGCATATGTGAGGAAGAGGAGCATGATGAGAGAGAAAATTATCCTAAATTTCTCTCTCATCCTGGGAATAAATCTGCCTGCCGACTTTGCCCGGCCGATTTACACCGCTGTATTTTAAGGTTGGTGATAATAGTGTTTCTTCAAGAACTCACCTATCTCATCTACTCATCTATCAGTTGGTACTTGGTATAAAACATTTGAGAACCACTGCACTAAGTTTTGGACTGCTATATTTCTAACTTCAATTTGTGCATCAAGAATCTGTCCTTCAACAAAAACAATTGGCGCTCTTTCCCTTTAGTACAATTCGTTTTATAGTTGGATGTAGACAAAATAAGCTCAATGGACTGTTTAATTTATTTTTGCCATGTCTGTAGACACTGAGCTGTGAAATTGCAGAACAGCAACTTAGGCAATATAGAGACTAAGAGAACACTCACAGCACAGAGAGTACATCTGCCCTCAGAGTGTACCCACAACACTCTTTTCCTTTAAATTCACTGTATGCTGTTTCTTGAACTTGCTTTACAGGTTAAAGAAGAGAGTTCAGAAAATGTTACCAATTAGCTGTGCAACATCTGCCTCCAATTGCACATGGTCTCATAGTGCAATCCAATCATTTTGTGGAATTAATTTGCTGATTTGATGCTCACCAATTATCCTGAATTTATGATCATGAATTCAATGCCTCAAAAAGGCTCAGCAGATCCAGCTAGAGGCTTGGATGGCAAACAAACTGAATTACCATGCAGAGTCAGAAAGCTGGCAGTTAATCACAGCCAAGGTCAAGAAGCTCTTCCAGTTTTTAAAAAAACTTGAAGCGTCTGCCCACATATGTCATGACCATTTTCTTGTTTTGTTTGTTGGCAGTCCTTGGGTTCCAGCCGTGGCAGAGTATCTCACTTCACGTCTCTGTCATACATCTCTGGTAGTGTTCACTGCTCTGTCCCAGATTCATCTGAGCTCTCTGTTGACGGTACATACATTTCATTTCTAATGATCACACCTCAAAAAGCATGGGCTGTAATGGCCCTCCAGCAGCAAAGCAAAGCAGTGCACTAATATAATTCAGGAGTTTAAGACATATTTATGCTACTGCATTCCCCGTCACAAGGTGAAAATGTCAGCTTGTGACAAATTAAGCTGTATAAATTCAAGATTTTGGCACATGAAACAAAACATGCATTACATATAGACCTTTTATTGCACAACAATTATAAACAGTATGTCCTCAAAAAGATCAAGGGGCCCATTAAGGGTCTGACAATAAATTACTTGTGTAATGATATCAGATTTGGGACACAGTGGAGAGAAAGCATATTTCAAAAGGTTTGAGGAAAATCTCATTTGGCATGCTCAAGTCAGCGGCAGTATCGCTCAAGGGCATAGGATGAGCGATGTCATTACACCAGCATAGTGAATTTGATTGGTCACAGCTCATAGCAAAACGACCTCAGAGTACTTCACTGGTTTGTAGTGGGGCCGAATTTGATCAATGAATTATTTAAATGGAAACATTACCAAGGGGATTACATAATATTATAAGGTAAAAAAAAGAATGTATATAATGAAATTATAGTGCATGCAAGATATGTATGACTATAGAATTAAGAATGGTAAACAAATACAGTTTCATGTAATGTTACTTGCTACAACAGTGCATTAATATGCTGTTAAACAGTGCACACTATTTATGCTTAGCATAAGAAAATTAATATTATCTTATACATTTTTTTTGTATTAATGTGCAGTATTGTGCAAAAGTCTCAGGGCATCACCAGCTTTGTTGATTTTATGTCAGATTCGGTGATCATTGGCATTTGGATTCGAATTATATGACTGCAAGTTGGTCAATGAGTTTAACATACTCGTGTGTGTGTGTGTGTGATAATCAAGCATGTCTTGAATAAACCTGACGTAATAGGTTACTTTTCACAGCTGATCTTTTTTCCACATGAAACAGTAGGACAAAAACTGTTTTAACCTGTAACATTAATCAGAGTTCCACTCCAGGTTTAGGAAAGCACTATTGTTCAAGTAAGGGTAGGCTACACTAAATACTTGACACTTCAACCCATATATTTTAAAAATTCATACAGGTTTTCCATGTTTTCTAAAGTGTTTGATAATTTATTGCAATGGTAATGGTCATTATGCTAAAACAACAAATCGAATGGTGGCCTAACCTTTGCACACTACTGTAGCTGCAGATGATACAGACAATTTATGTGTTGTGTTAGAATAATAAACTAAATTACATTTGATTTAGAGTTATTTAATGACAAAAAATTAAAAAAAAAAAAAGCATATTTGCAAATGCTGCTGTTTTGCAGTCACAATTTTCTGCATACAGTAGGTATGAGAATTAACAAAGGCTGGTTTCAGGGTTAAAAGTTGATAACATATTTGCATGTCTCTGTTTAGAGAATTCACACTTACACTTGTGCATTCACTAACCACTGAAACCCTGTTGGAAATTCTGTGAAGTGGGGGTGTTTACAATCTCTGGACCACCATTTCCCACACAGGAAATGACAACTTACTCTTCTACACACCTGGCAAATATACTGTGATGACAAGTGAAACCTACCCACATTCTCTTCTTGACTCTCCTTGCAGTGTCTGCAGCATGTGTGTGTGAGCGCGTGAGTGTGTGTGCCTGCCACACAGTTCTCAGTTCTCTCAGATAACACCTGACACACACAGAATTACCAGAATGTTCAAAACAACTGTCTGTTTCCTCAGTGAAAGCAAATCATTTAACTTACTTAAAAATATTTTAACCATCCTTTTGAAAGAATATTGCAAATTAGTCACAAATACTTACAGTATGTATTTTTATTATCTAATAAATAAGTCACTTATAATAATTCAAATTCACTTTTTTTTTAAACTTTCACTCTTTTCATAGAAGTTTTAGCTTTGTCACACTCAGATGTATGTTGGCTTGAATATTAGTGGACATTTTTGTGTTGCACTGCAACACATTCTGTTGCAAACTCTAAAAGATTAGCAGAGAAACTGGTGTTTTGTATGTCATGGATAATCGCACAAATGGTTTAGAAATCCAGGTGCCTAGACAATCACTAATCTTAATCCTATTGCGATAATTCCTCAACTGCAGCATGCTAAGCGTATCACTGTCACATTTATATCTTTAAATAAAGATTATTTTAATGCAGAGAATGAGAACAGCCGTGCTTACAGTCATAAAAGGTAAAGTATTTATTATTTACATAGTGAAATTTAGGTTAGACATTAAAATATAACTACAGTGAGAATGTACTGTATATTCACTTACTTGTGTGGAAACCCCTTACTTTTCCAATCACATCATTATTATATCAAAACAAAACTCATAGAGACATGAATGCAGCATTATTCCATATATACAGCATTTGGAAAACCACATGATCCCAGGCAGTATGGCAAATATGACTTCTAAGCCAAGATTAAAAATGTTTTTGCTAACAGACCCATTTGCAGTGATGCCTTCTGATAATAAAAAAGTGATGAAAAAAAAGAGGGGTTTTCTTGGTACAACGAAGGACAACCAATCATAAGAATCTTAACAACTGGTGTCTCTTGGTGCTTTGTAAATTTGAATAGCATAATCATAATAAAAAAACTGAATCAGACACAAAGGCCTGTTTTGCACAAATACAAAGCCAGTGCATCCTGATGCTTTTGTTGTCGTTAATAAAATAACAGTGCTGTGACCATTTTTACATCTTTGATCCAGATGAATGGTTGGACGTTCACTGAGGATTTGCTGAAACTAAAAAAAAAAAAAAAAAAAAACTAGATATTTTTTTTTATAGTCTTCATAATAAATTTATGTCAGATACACGTTGTATACATACACATTGTAGTGCAGCAATGTTGGATACTGAGGAACAAAAGAAGAAAGAAAAGTTAAAAAAAACATATCTTGAAGAACATTTTCAGATAAGCTTAGGCACAGTATCTGAAAAGAAAGAGAATGAGCTGAAGATGCCAGTGTGACCAGCAAGAGCCAAGTGTCACATTCACATTCCTGTCTGAGCACATAGAGAATGAAGACCTCATGAATCATATTCTGTCAGCTGCGATGGGAGGAAAAATGAACCACAGATTCTCAGGATTGCCTTTGATTAAAACGTTGCCACTGTTAAATTATTGACAGGCTAATCCATTGCGGAGTCGAGGGGGGCACCACCATTGTTTGGCCTATGAAATACCTGCATGCTCATATTCAACCAGGAAAGCCAATAAGAACACAAAAACAACATTTGTATAACAAGAATGAATGTTCTATCTGTAATATAACTATAAGTAATGCAACATCAAACAAAAGTAATACAAAACAGTTAAAAACTCACCTTTTCCACATTGCATACCCCAAATAATGTCTCTTATTTTATTTCAGTTACTGCTTATTTGTGTCTATTTTATTGTCCTTGTTGCTTGTAAAGCGTCTTTGAGTTTCTTTTTTGAAAAGCGCTATATAAAACCTATGCATTATTATTATTAACATCAGTATGATTATTCAACAGTATAGGATAAATATATTCATTGTCAGAAATGGCAATATGCTGCTGGTGTCCTGTACACTCACAAGGAAATATGCTACAGCTGTCACTGTTACCATGAGGTGAGAAATGTAGCATGTTGGTCTCACATTAGCACACACCCTCTGTCTACTTTATCCTGCTCAGACAGATTGCTACAGTGCGTCTGGTGTACCTTTCTCTCTGCTGCACTGTTAGCTGCGGTAATTGACTCTTGCAGTGTCCACTGAGCCGTCCACTATATGGCCTGAAAGGCTCCATTCCCAATTACAGACTACAGCTCCTTGACAGGCTGAGGTGGATGACCATGGGGGGGGCGATGTATGTGATGGTGGAGTGCAGTATTATTAGTCTTTGATATGAAATGGAGGATCAGCTGAATATGTACACTCACCTACATATCAGTGTCCCTCTCCTATAAACACAGCTTTCAGACAGGCCCTGGAATCTGTTATACCCAGAATTCAGCGTTGACATATTTGTAGTTTAATCAGTTAGCTGAGTCATTGTTGTACAAGTTTAATGTGAAGGCAGAGGCACTATCTGTCCTGCGCCATTTATCTACTGTGTAAGGCAACTGATTTGTGTGGAGAGAGAAAGGTGTTTCTTTTCGGCCACCAGGTACAGCTCAGACAGACAATGATAGGGCACACATTGGTCAGTGGCAGCCTGTCAGAGATAATGACCATCAATGTTATAGCTGTGTTTGCCAGAGGGACTGCCTGAGTAATAGACTTTGTGTTTAGTATGCACATGGCTCACTTGTCTACTTCCAATAAAGCCATTTTTATCCTTTGCAACCTAAACCACAGCCTAATGTAAAAGTCAGGGATGACTACAAGATGTTTCATCTTATTTAAGTTCTGGCCACTGTCTCTGTCATACTCCTGAGATCTGGAAACAATATTAAAATACATGTGTATTTTGGATCCAAGATCACAGTGAAATGTGTTCACAATTGCTGTAAATAATGTTTTTAATTTTAGATGTATTTTAACAGATCTTCTCCTTGCCCACTTAGAATATGGGAGGACCTCATAGAGGACATGAGAGCTGTAATTTTTCTCCGCACATATGAATGCCAATTGAGATTCTTGCTAGTGAGAACAACATACAGGAAGCCAAAAGTATAGTAAACAAAGGCAACTGGACTTAATTGAATTTCTTGACGACGTTTCGCCTCTAATCCAGGCTTCTTCAGTTCAGCCGTTCAGTCCACCAGTCAAACTGAACTGAAGAAGCCTCTTAGATGAGAGGCGAAACGTCTTCAAGAAATTCAATTAAGTCCAGTTGCCTTTGTTTACTACACTTTTGGATACCATGACCTGGCTGACTAAGAATTCTCACAGACAACATACAGGAAGGTTTTGAGTAAAACACTTCTGACAAAGCCTTTTCATCTGTGAGTCCAAGGTGGCTGCAATCACGGCACTCCATCCCAGTGAATCAAAAATGGTGACTATTCTGTCATAATCCTTATTCTTATTCAGTCAAACCAAGGTGAAATAAAGCCCCACTACAGTATATGACAAAATGAATGAAAGTATGGAAACAGTTACTTTGGGGTGCTACGATTAGAGCAAGATACACCCCACAAATGTAGTGATATCACTGCGTGGATTCCTTTATTGTATCTAGGGTTGCCATGATTCTCCAGATCCTTGATTGGATTTGATCTTCGACTTCAAAGGCCACAATTCCTCGCTCAAATCCTTGATCTTTTTTTTTCTCTCTTTTAGCGCAGATGGGTCTGCCTTTTTTAGAAATGTCTAGTTTAGTCTAAGATCATTGGTTTTATGTCATGATAACTCATTTATTATTTTAATTCACATTTCGATTGTCTACGTGGTGTCATGAGTGATATAATGTCCATCATTTGTTTGCAACGTACCACACTAAGGCCTTATTGTCAGACATAAATAATGTATTAACAGTATGAATGTGACAAAAGCAATCTGTTGTTAAGGTGACTAAATCTGCACTGACCTCCAATAACATTATCATAAATGGAAGGCAACTCCTTTTTAATAAGATGCGAAATGCTTGGCATTTCATAGCGTGGTTCCATTAGCTAATTAGATGTTTAAATCCAGGGTTTTCCACCACTAAATAAGGTCACATGTCTGATGCCTATAGCACTAGTTATCGCTTTAGCCCGAGTTGAATTTTGAGGACATTTTGCTCCAAATGAGGACGGAAGAGTTGCCTGTGTCAATCGAGTTGTTATTGTAGTTACTGCTAAGTCCTTTTGATACATGTGGAGATGCCCTGTGCTTTGCTACACACGCATAACAAAGCGTACACATCGTAGTTTTCTTTTTGACAACGCAAACTTTGTTGACAAAACGGATAGCAAACGCAAAATATTTCCTCACCAGTGATTTCAGAGAAGCAAGAGGGAGTTCGAGTTCAGTCGATGTGTCACCCAAATCAGCAGTTGCCGTGGTTACTATGAGTTGGCAGCAGCTTCAGGTTAGCAGGAGGAGGTAACGTGTAGTTGTGCTACAATGGCTACAACCACAACATTGTGGGGTTTTTTTTACCCTCTGAACGTCTGCAGAATGTCACAGTGGGTGGTGGTTAAATCGTTAATTCCACCTTTGCTTTCAAAAGTCAAGATGGTGATGTCATCTTGTCACCCTTAATTGTACCATAAATCCAAACTGTACAGTGCAGCCGGGGAATCAGTTCTTGCATCATGGATAAAACCAACTTCACTCTCATTTACAGCCACTCAAATACAACCCCAGTCCACAAAACTGCTTTCCCTGTGAGCCTCACATATAGTAATGAGAAAAAACAGAGACAATGAACAGCCAATCATTTTAGCTTACCACATATGTGAGCCACAGATTGCTCTGGATGTTATTACTTCTTGCTGGACCATTATCACCACCTCCATCAGCCACCCTCAAAAAAAGTGTGTGAGAGATGAATGTTTTCCGTTTAGTTTAATGGTACATCTAAGATTTGTGCAAACCAATTAGGCTGGCTGACCTCACAGATGGTGTGTCAGCTTGTCAATCTTGAGGAGAAGGGAATGAGAGGCAGCTCTTATCACTGCCTATCTGTTAAAGGGGTTGGGTGACTGGATGAGGTGGATAAAGGGAATGATGAGTAGACGGCAGAGAAAGGGGTGGTTAATCAGGAAAACCACAAGTGGCACCTATCTGGTAGGAAAAAAAAGTCCAATATTGTATCAGCATGTCAGGAACAAAATCCCTATTAAGTCCTACGGTACCATTTGACACAGAAGAACAGAAGATCATGGAACTTTATTATCATCACTGCACTGCAGCAGTGAAATTTAAAGTTCTGATATTTCAAGCTATACCACAAGCTTATGAAGGGCTTAACATTATAAAGTACATATGTACTTTTTGTTATTCTGCTTTTTAACAACTTTCAGAGAAATTTATCAGGTAAACAGGTCCATAATTCAGATGTCAAAATGTAGTCTTAACTAATAGTAGGGGCTATCTGCTCAATTTGAAGGTTCAAGTGACTCCATTTGTCCAGAGGAATATCTCATTTTAAAACTCCTGTGTTGTAAAACTGAATTCTAAGGATTTGAATAACATTCTCTCTACAAACTGTTTTGTTTGAATATATGATGGACATGGCAAAATGGGTTAAAGCAAGAAACACCTTCACAATTTTTATTTAAAAAATCATTCTTCTTCAATGGTTTTCTTCTTCTATAATTTGTCTTAGATGGACGTAAACGTGACTGCTACTGCCGAATAGTAGCTGGTGGCACCTATTTACAAACTTTTAAAAAAACATGTGTGCATCTTAAATTACTTGATGCACACACTAATCACATGATTTTTGTTGAGTTTGATGTCAACATTTTGTTCCAAGCAGGACTCAATAAAAGGTTTGGATTATTTATTATAGTAAGCAGTGTCACAAGAGAAGCCTGCTGCCATAATGTGCCACCAAGACACAAAAAAATCTACAGATATTCTGACCTCAATATTTCTGTACCACATATAAACTGTCACTAACAATCTGGAGAATAACAAAACAGCTACGTATGCTTTGCAGACGCACACTGCTTTCAGTGTTTGCCTCAGATTAGCTTTTCAATATGATCACTGAGGTATCTGTCACTTTTAATCTGTAAGAAAGTTGACCTATAATTCAAAGCACAAGCTTTTGGGCTATAACAAATAAACAATAAACTGGCTGATCTCTACACTGCATGTTAAGTATAAAGGGTCTGACTTATAAAAATGACTGATATATTTTAATTAAAGCTGACTATTCTATACTGTAGTGCCCAGGTTCTTTATTGGTTCAGGCCCTTAAAAGCCTCTGAGACACATTAATGGCATTTATACATTATTTGGAGGAGACACTGACGACAGCATTAAAATAAAACAGAAATATTGACCCAATCAGCACACCACTACATCAGCCCTATTGCGGCTCACAAGAGAATGCCTTGCTTCAGTCTCCCACTTCCCTCTTTCCTTTTAAGAGCATTCTGTCCCCAAGGGCCCCATATAGACTTTTTACTCCTTGACCATGATTCTTGTCAAAACTAGAGAAGATAGATCATTTTTAAGGCCAGGTGGTGACAGAGTCATCTTCCCTGTCCTGGTTGTTAGCACATAATGTATCACTGTTGTCATGCTCTTTCCAGATCTGGTGCTACATGTGTGTCTTCATGGGTAAATTCATGAACAACAGGTCTGCTCCACCAGGACTTTGCCATCGCCAAGGACACAGGGCAGCAAAAACATTACAACTATTAAATGTAAACTGCAAAAGTGCAAAAGGTCATGACACTGTGGATTTAAACTGTTATCCATTCCTGACTTTTAAAATTAGAACAGCTAAAATGATTTTCCTCTATTACTGCTTTGGGGAAATCTTTTTGGCTGATATAATTTAAAATATTGAAGTAGTACATGATTCAGTAGTCATATTATGGTCATTCTGCCTTGTAAGAAATGGTAATAGTGGCTCTAATGACTGGCACATTATTAGCTTTGGTGCACCTCATGACCAGATGAACAGATAGATGTACAGGGTTGTACCCTTGCTTCTATTTCAGCTGAAAGTCACTCAGTCCACTGGAGTACCAAATGACAATAATTATAGAGAATTTTGCCATAAATCATACAAACATGGTTGGAAATTTGAACATGTGGCTCAGCCTAACATTAAGAAACATTATTAAATGCATGGTTGTGGCTAATAAAATGTAATGGATGTGCAAGACACAAGCATCTTTCTAATGTGTCAGCAGGGGGCAAAATTGATCTAGAATCTCAGAGTTAATGACCTCACACCAGCTGTGAGAAATGCCCTTTTGTGTTTGGAGGCTTCACAGAAAAGGACAAAGCAAGCAAAGGCAGGGATTCCATGATTTGCAGGGATGCAAGGCTACCTTTTGAAAGCAGTGCCACAACAACCTGGGTTCCTGGGTTGCTAAGTTACTGTGATTTTCTTATTCATGTCTAAAAACAGTCCAGATAACAAATCAGCACCTCACTAACATGCTAGGCAGAATCCACTGTATTGTGTTAAAGGGAAACAAAGCTTTAATCAATAACATATGCTGAATGAAGATAACAAAGGAAAGTCTGTGCAGAATGAAGAAAATTAAGAAATAAATAATAACAGACAAAAACTAAATAGGTTGAGTCATGCACTTGAGTCATGCAATCACTCTCTATTAAAGAGAAAGTAAAAATGACCCCTACACTGTCCAATAATGATGCAATGTCTGTGCAAATACATCACAAATTGATTTTTACATGGGGTGTAGCATTTGTATATATTATGAAATATACAGTATATTAATAACAACATAAAAACAAAGGATAGATAGGCAAGAAAACAATTTTCAGATTAGAAAACTTCCTCAAAAGACTAAATACATAAAGTTCACATAAAACTAAACAAATCACAGCTAAACCTGATGAAAAAAAAATTAAATTGTCAATTTTGCTTTACTATAACTCCTGTTTGTTACAGGAAAAGGAGACATTTGGTTTGAACAAAAATTGATATTAATGTGGCATTTCACTTAAAAACATACCACATCCCAAAATTAAAAAGAAAAAAAAGTTGTTTCTCTTTTACAAATTATACACAATATGCTGGACATTTATTTCTTGAGTTCCTGAGTCCAAGGGTAGTCCATGCTAAATGCCTGAAATCAGTTTAATGATGTGCGGCCCTGCAATGAACAGTTGGTGATTCTTTGTTAATTTAAAATAAATAAATAAATTTTAGCTTTTAGTGGCCCTTCTTTTGTTTTCACCTTAATTACAATTCTGTTTTGGTGTAACAGCCATTCCCCAGTATTAGCTGCAGAAATGTAATATGGTTATATTTACAACAAAACTATAGTTACACAGACAACTTGCAATTGAATTCTTGCTCCCTGGCTGTTCATTGCTTATGCATGAGACATGGTCAGCCAGTAAACTGAACTAATACTAAGTCACTACATTTTAAAGGCAACTGGAGTCTGGACAGAAAAATGCAGAGGTCAAACACCCATATAATCAGCCCTCAAGTGATAATACACTGTGTGTAACTTCTGGTTTGAATTAGTGGATAATTAGTTGGGTAATTTATGCATAAGTCCAATAAATACACTGTATTTATTTCATTATATGCTTTGCCAGGTGCTTTGTCTCACCTTACTATGTATCCATTTATTGCTGGACTTTGATATTGCTGCAGTCAAGAGAAGAGGGTCAAAGGAGACATCTGGAGGAAGAAAAATAAACATTTTCCACCCACAACAGCTTATCCAAAAGGATGAAGTGGCAGTCTCTGGGACTTCATAATGTTGAGGAGGCCTGCCCACTTTGTTCACAGTGGTTCTGTGCTGTGTGGCCTCTAATTTTACATTTTTTTACTCAAAACATTGCATTCTTAATCTCTTACTACTGTCCATTATTATTGGCATGTACAGTATTTTAAGTTCATGACATGAAAATGTAATTTTTTATGACAATGAAGCCTCATTGAACACATTTATAGAAAATTGCTGGATGATTTCTATTTTGGCTTTTCACTTTTTTTCACCCCATTTTTTTACATCTGTAAATGATTAGTTGCAATGTACTTTTATGGTTGTGTTTGTTAATAATGAGCAATGTTTATTGATGAACAATGGATTCCTCAGCGATGTACTGTATGGTCCAACTGTTTTAGTTTGTTGGTCCAGAGTCACACTGTTTAGTGTCTTATTCACTACACACTCCAACACAAGATGAAGGTTTCAAGACCACTGTGCCCCTGGGCAATGAATCTGCAATTGAGAGTGCTTACTTATACTTAAGAAGATGGAGGAACTGTTGGACCTTTCCCCCTTTCCTAACAAAGCAGCACAGTAAGGGACAGGTCCCTGCTGGCACCTGGAAGTGAGGGGCAATGAGAGCTGACCTACTAGGTGGCCAACTGAAGTTCCCACAGCAGATTGCCATAACCTCTATTCAACTTGACATTGTGCTTTGGGTCACCATCACAAGGACGGTCATTATGGCTGAACTGACTGTTCCATGGGAAGATGTTATGGAGGCTGCACTTAAGAGGAAGGAGGACACAGCACACAGGCTGGCAGGAGAGCATACACCTATCCTGTATGAGACTGTAGAGGCTTAACATCCACCCAGCGGTTCCTCAAGACTCTCGTAGTCAGAGGCCCCAAACTCTCTGGCTCCACAGAAAAGAAAAATCTTTGGGGAGAGACAGCTCCTAGGGCTGGCTGCAGGGGACAGTCCCTGCCGCTGCTCCACCACTCAGATTAAAGGAGTGATGACCCTGCAGCCAGACCAATGGCACTGATGGAAGTGTGTCATGCAAAAATGCCCTGCAGGTGGTCTGACCTGTGCTTACATATAGAAGATGGAGGAACTGTTGTTCAACCATCACCAACAAGCAAAGAGTTTGACATTATTACTCATGTCCCTTTATCCATACATGTCTTACTTTGAATAATACACCTTTTTACTTAAATAAACTTATTCACTTATTCTATTTTTGGTTCTTCCTATTTTGTTCTTCTTTTCTGAGTAGCATATTGTGTGTGCTATTCTGTCAATTGTCTTGAATGTTGCGAAAATTAATGAGACAGGGTACCCTCCTCATCTCACTGCATGTTTTACTCTGTATCTCAGTGCACCAAAACCTTGAGTTCTACTTAACCAAGTCCATGCAACTCTGATTAATTGCCTGTCATGTAATGTTACTTGACAAAACAAGACTTAAAAGAGGAGGTCCAGCTGCCTTTTGCTTAATGCTTTTTAATCTATAGTGCTAATGACTGGCCTCTTGAACTATGTCATGGGCACCAGCCTAAGCAGTAGAAGATGAGTGAGAGTGAGTGAGTACTAATGGCTTTGTTAACCCTAACCCACAGCAGCACACCCTATTGCTCAGACATAGAAGTTAGCTCCTATGAGTCTCATATTTCCAAGGCCTTTTTGGTCAGTATTTCCTTCTGTTACCAGTTTGGTCCAACTACAATGCTACAGCATTAAAATGACTCACACCATCTGGAGAGATACAAGAAAGTTATAGGCTACAAATTTGCCTGGGGAAAAAGATTAAATGGCCTTGTCATTTAACATTTGCCAGCTTCCTTCTTGCATCCCTTAAGTTAATCTGCTGCACATGGAAAACAGCAAAAAAAAGTATTCACTATTTTTAAAACCTACATAAAACATTGACATTAAATCAAGTTTTTCTTACAATATATGATATGTTATCTCAATGAAGGTTCTTCATCTTGACAGAAAGACTTATAACTCTGTCCTTGACTGCAAACTTCCACTAAAAATACGACCAAGAGCAGTGGTAGATTCAAATTATGATTTATTCAAATTCATCAACAAAGTGATGTAGCACCAATAACCAAAGGCAAAAGTTTGATTTTGATACTGGTGGGAACACCAAAGCTGCCTGCAAAGATTCTCAGGAGGTGGGGACTTTAGATACAAACTATATAACTGTATTATTTTGCAGTCCATAAAAGTCAAGACATGTAATAAAAAAAGTGTGCTGAGGATTAATCAATTCCATTAACACAAAAAACAATTTCAAAGACACTATACTGATTCATCTTAAAAATCTATGTTTCAGATAAATGTACATTCCCATGACGAGACAGAGACAATTTGATTTGCTGTGTCATTATTATCCCCAGTGGAATAAAAATGTATTGTCTACACTAAGTAAAAAAAAAAAAAAAAAAAAGATTACATTATACCATTTTAAAAGAATGTACTTTAATCATTATGCAGTAGACTGTAAGGATTATACTGTAAATGCTGATTCAAAAAGGAACCGCTTGAGCATCGGAGCTAGTTGAGGTAGAGCTTATCTTGCACTGTCAGGTAGATAAATCTTAATGTATGTATACACAAAGATTACTATATGGGTCAGTGAAGAAAGGAAGAACTCAAAGCAGCACAGTAAGGGACAGGTCCCCGCTGGAACCTGGAAGTGAGGGGCAATGAGAGCTGACGTACTAGGTGGCCAACTGAAGTTCCAACAGCAGATTGCCATAACCTCTATTCAACCTGACATTGTGCTTTGGTTCACCATCACAAGGACGGGCATTATGGCTGACCTGACTGTGCCATGGGTATAAAAATGGAGGCAGATGATCTGCTATGGTGACCCCTAAGGAGAGAAGCCAAAGGAAGAAGATGATTTGCTCTGAGTATTTCCATATATACAAAATAACAATGTCAAAATAAAATTAATACATTTAAGAATGTGTTATATATATATTTTATATATATTTTATCTTGTATATATAACTGTACTATTCTGTATCATCCCACCTATTACTACAAAACTCCTATTAAAAACTCAGTCTATTGTTGACCGTACCAGGATGGTACTCAAAAAGAAACTCAGAAAGGTCATTGATATGCTTCTGTTTTAAAATATTCTGTGGGTGTTATGGTGTAGTGTGTGTTTTCAGTGTAATGACCTGTGTATACTTATACTTTTTCAATAATTTGCCAAAAGCTTACAGGAGATGTCATGTTCTTCTCTCCTCTCATTTTTGATGGTCTACATTTGTGTGAGAAGCACGTTTGTTTTGCACTTGCTTAACTCTGTACACCAGGGATTTTCATTCATCATTTGATGTTCTATGACCTGAATATATAATGTGCCTTTATTCAGTTGTTTTTTTTTTGTTTTTGTTTTTTTAATTCGGTGAAGGAGCATTAAGCTTTTTCGAAAAAGACTGAGTACAAATTTCCCAACTTGATCCTTGATCCTCTTTGAAGGACTTAAAGCATGGACAAGCAAGATCCCCCAACATGTAATACAGTATGGCTGATACTGCAGCCCATGCTACATTGATTAACAAGTCATGAGAAAGTCTTATTTCACCCCATCTCTTTGCTGTTGGACTCAAATGTTTACAGAAGAAACAACCACAGTATTAGCAAAGAAAATAAATGGCTCCCTATGGAAGAACCCATATACAGTAAGTCCAACTGAGTTCACAACATGTAATGTAAGAATCTAATGTGAGCCATACTTGCATTTCTCTAAGTTTGAAGATACTGTTCTTACTAGAGACAATTCTGTCTCGAGAGAAGATTCTGTAACTTTGTATGCTGTCTATTTGTTGCCACTGTATCTTTAATAATATCACCAAGAGAAGCATCTCTTATGAGACATGTGGGAAAATCTCTTAAAGGCAATTCACTTATTCTTTCAATCTGTGCCAGCAAGGAGAACTTCAGCTCAGTAACTAAGTCCACGGTCTGCCAATATCCACTTTGAGGACACAGATGAATTGAGAAGCCCTGTGCATTAGAGGAAGACATGAAAATTTTACTTTCCCTCCTGGGGTCTGTGATTGGAGTGTAATTATGCAATGCAGAAAAAGAAGCTTCTAAAGCATTGAAAGTTTTGTAAGATTGATTGGTGTCTCGCAGTCACATCTAATACTGCTCTTGTAAGGTTCTCATCCTGGACAACCTCACTTTTAGTTATGATTATGGCTGAAGAATTAATTATTTCCAAACCAAAATTACAATGTGGAACAGTGCAGCTTGCATATCACAAATACGTCATATTTTGCAATCTACTTTAGAAGATCTCCACTGATCTCCTATGCCAACTGATCTACTTGAATGGAACGGTTCAGTTTGGTATGGTATGCATTTTTTGCATTTCCACTAGGAAAAGTACCAAAATAACCGTCCCCAACGTTCCACTTTTGGCACCCTTCCATCGGTTCACCAGAGTAAAATGGTACAGTGGGGTGGAGCTAGACTGACTCCATCCATTCAATCAGCTGATTGAGCAATTAAAAAAAACTAGCTCTCTTGCAACTCCGGCTTCCTCCCACAGTCCAAAAACTTGCAGATTTGGGGACTAGGCTAAGTGGACACTCTTAATTGCCCGTAGGTGTGAATGTGAGAGTGAATGGTTGTCTGTCTCTATGTGGCCCTGTGATGGACTGGCGACCTGTCCAGGGTGTACCCTGCCTCTCGCCCTATGTTAGCTGGAGATAGGCACCAGCGCCCCCCGCGACCCTCAGTGGATAAAGCGGTAGAAAATGAGTGAGTGAGTGACTCTCTTGCAACCAATGTTTCTTCAGCACCCGGGGTCTCTTGTCATACAACACTTGACATCTTTTTGAGACAAACCACCACAAACCGAGCCATAAAAAGAGCTGCTGGATGTCCTCTATCCTTTTATCATTTGTTGTTGTCACACTTGTATGGTGTCACACTACGCATCTTACGCAGCGTGGCTGTTGGGCACAGCCCACACCCCCCTACCAAGTAAAGGTACTGTTCTCAGTTGAAACACAAGCCTGATCAAGGGCTTTACTATTCCAAACCACACCATACTGAGCCAAACATAACCATATCATAATGGAAACATGGCATTGCTAAGTACCAGGTAGTGGCACTGTTTCTCCTTGTCTCAGTATCATAATCTCCTCCCACAATTCTGGTTCAAAATGATATGATACAACAGTCATTACACATAAACAAAAACCCTTTTTTTTTGTAACAGCTCATCATAATTGTTGCCTGACATTTTATTTTAACAAAGCTCAAATAAAATAAAAATAAATAAATTCCTAATTTCTGGATTTTATTTCTGCTTTTTTACATATTTGCTCTAAAAGTCAAAATAACTTTTATACATAATTCATTAGAACTGTGATTTCTATTATTACTGTGAACTGTGAAGAAAGAAAGAAAGAAAGAAAGAAAGAAAGAAAGAAAGAAAGAAAGAAAGAAAGAAAGAAAGAAAGAAAGAAAGAAAGAAAAAGAAAGAAGGAAAGAAACTTATTTAAGTGGTAATGAACTAATATACATTTTGGACTGAGTTGCACAATTCAATAGTCAGACCTATACTCAATTAGGTGAACTTATCTTCATGCATTGTCAAAGAAATCAAAAAGTTGGCTTTGAATAGCCCCATTTATTATTTCTGAGGGCCATTGGGAAGTATTGTATAATTCAGCAGGAGGACTGGCTTGCAAGTAAAATGTACCACCAATGAAAAGTGCCAAAAGAGAATCATCTTATGATTAAACTTACATCATATTTCACAGGGGACTGCCTGTCTCAAGCTCCATATCCCCTTTGTGACAAAGTGAGAGAGCATGCTAGGAATTGATTAGGAAATTTTAGAACAGACAAAGAACTAAATGTGATGTAAAATATGGTTCAAGTTGTGTTTTATTAATTGTTTTTTCCCAGTTTTATCCAGGTTCCCACCAGCACACATCTTTTCTACAGTCACCAGCAAGGTCACGATTTACTAAAGAAGCAATCAAAGAATCAACCATAAATAATGCAGTCATATAATCCAGCCAGTAAAAACAAGCTGTACTCAAACAATTAGCAACCCAAATATGCATACCCCATGTAGCCAGCAAGCAAATAAACCGCAGAAATAAGATGTCTCGCTGGTCCGAATAGTTGGCTATCCGGACAATGAACCAGTTTAACCCAATAACCATCCATCCAGCCAACCAAACATCCTAGCAGCAAGTAAACTTACCTTAACTGTACATTCTGATATCTTTAAAGAATTAAATTACATGAAATTAATGAATTATGCAAAAACAACTTTAGGTGGGCTACTGCTAAGCTTTAATTAGATTTTAGAGAAATAGAATTACTTAAAAAAAAAAAACTCTTTAATTAGCCATCTTTACTCACCACCCATCCTGCCAGATGCTTCTCATCAGCTCCATCCTAAAATGGGCAAATGTAGCTAGATTATAATTAGATTCCCTAGTTGTTTACAAGTCTAAATCCTCTTCACCTCCTACTTTTCCCTCACCATCCACCAACTCATACAGCTGATGAGTGGACAGAAATATGTATCATGGACCCTGGGGTGGGGGATGTGGTACCATGAGTAACTGGAAAAATGACAATGTTTTTTTTTTTTTCTCCCATCTTCCCATCAACAGCTTATACATACAGTATATTTGTATGTATTAAAGTTGTAAAAAAAAAAAAGTTAAAAAAGTCAAAGTTAAAATGACTTATATGGAGGGACGTGTGCCATCTTTGATTACACCGCCTTTCATTTAGCAAAGACTTCACAGAACAAAATAGCACATTAATATTCAGTGGCCACACCGCTGTCTTAACCAAACCAAGAAGTGATCAAATCTCTCTTAAAGCGAGGACGAAGAAGGGTATAGAAGGTTGACAGCCTATATGAGGAGGCCTTGCAGAAATCTTTCTGTGAAGAGAGATAAAAGGGGAAAGCAAAGCATCGGATGTTCTTTGGGTTAATTGCATTTGGCATGTATCCTTGTCTTGTGTACGCCTCCTCTGTGGTTGCACTATGTAAAACAGGACAAAGTGTGGGATTGAGTGCAGATGAAGAGAATGCATTGTCAAGCTGTGTGTCAGACAAAGGGTATTGTAAAGATGTGCAGATTCCACTTTGATTTTGATGAATGTTCAGCTGATCCTGCCTGTGTGTCCATGTGCATGTGCGCATGTGTGAGGCCAAAGCTTATTTTTGAGGAACTGGTTAAGTTTTATGGTTAGGTCAGGTTAGGCTTTGACATTATGTTAGGTTATGTTGCTGCACAAACTTCTCACTCTCGCTCTCTATATGTTTTGTTTGCGGGGGGTAATCTCATAGTAGACTAGATTTATACCTTTTTAAAAAAGTAACTGAATTTCAGGACATTTTAGTTTTGTCTTTGGTGCAGAAAACAGTCTAGTTTTAGTCCAGACTAAGAAGTACAATTTCATGTCATTGATTTCTGCAGTCAAACTCTTGCACCAAGTCAAGTAAGCAGAAAACATTTACGATCAAACAGTCTTGCAATGAATCCTGTTAATAGGTTGAAAATATATAATGGAAATAAATGTGTTTTTATTACATTACATACGGCTAAAAACGTCCAGACTATATTTAACCTTAAACACTTCTACACCATATGCTTTGCATTTTAATAACCAGCAGATGTCACAAATAGACTATATTTAGCTGTCACAGACCTTTCCTGAAATGTAAATAGCGGAGAGATAGTGTGTTCTTTAAAATGTATAGAATCTTTACTACAACTAAACAAACAAATCAATCCCCCGTAAAAGGATAGCCAGGGTAGCTAAATGGGCTACGGATGTTCAATTCAGATGCACAGATGAAAGATGATGTGACATTATTGCCTATAGTAGTTGGCTTAAAAGGCATCACTGTAAATATCCAAATGTCAACCCCCTTTGGTGTGGTTGAATTTTTTTTTTCTTTCACTGTATTCTGATTTCCTTCAGCTATAGTATGCATATACCATAGGTATATGCATACTATAGCACACTCTACCTTTGCATACCATACCATAGGTCCACTCTACCTTTGAGCGAGCAGGGAAAAAATTGTCTGCCTCCCTGTCATCATTAAATGTTAGTGATTTCACATGTTAGACCCATTCAAGGGTGAATTTAAACATTTCTTAGACAGCACAGGACAAGGATGGGTTGCAAGTTGGGAGAATGCTTGAACTGGTAGCTGTGAGCTTTGGACTTAGGTAGAGGCATTTAGGGGCCAAAGCATCACAGAGCCAACGAAGTCCAAGGAACATGGTCATGAATGGATCGACAGTAGAGCAGTATGGTGTAGAAAAAACTAACCCAGGTCTCTATCCGGCAAAGTGAAAGTGGCAAGGTTGAGAATATGTAGAAGTCTGTAACAAGTCTGTTCTGGGTCAAACTCACCTGTCTCTACTCACACAACCCCCACCCCTCACATGAAAAATAAGGGCGAGAATGCTGTAATTAAGGGAAAGGCAATAGGTTAGTAAATTATTGGAGTTGAGGGGCATGACAGACAGTGTCCCAGGAGCAGATGTTACAATTAGATTCTGCAGGGAAATTTCCTGCTGTGTAAACCTAACAGCTGCATTAAAGCCGGCATATTAGCTGCACTCAACAACCTCCGCTTAACTACCCTTAATAGAATGTCGTTTTGCGTGTTTTAAGTGTGTTTTAATGACATGCTATCTACATGCATGCTCACAATTAAATGTTTTCCAATGCCAAGGATAATGTGTTTTTGTAGAATTTTGAGCTGTAGCTGCAAATGTAAAGTGCTAAATCATTAAGGGTTGGAGAACTGAGAGCAACAGAAAGATGGCAGGAAAGAGATAAAGAAAAAGAAAGCACAGCATATAAAGGGACAGGTCGTTTATCCTGTGCTAATTACCTATTTTATATAAATACAAAACCTTGCTATTTTCTTTCAAACCCAACAAATAGTTTAATGTCTTTGTATGAATTCAACCCTTAGCCACAAAGAATAAAACCCCCCTCTTCTGGCTATGCTTTCAATATTCTGCCACCTATATTCGCATAAGATTTTATTGTCCTGGTCCTTTATGTGGAGCCATTTGCATCAAAATGATATTGGCATCCGTGGCTGGACAGCTGGATATAGCTGTTACCAACAAATCCCTGCTATATATCCTGTTAGGGAGCAATAATACTTTCACTTTCCTCAGAATAATTTTCAGGATAAGTCTGACTCCCTCAAGCAAGTCACATGGCAGATCAGGCTCCAAATGAAAGTGAGTGCAGATCTTTTCATTCATGGAGCTGTGAGGCAGAAATGCAAAATATTTAATGTTGTTTTTACAAAGAGACTGGGATCTAGTATATACAGGCTGACCAACAAAGCACTGCATTGAAGTCAGTCAGACAAAATTTCAATTTCTGTCTCTCATCAGCCCAGTCTCTGTCCCTCACTCGTTCACTCAATTAATCCCTCAGTCACTCAATCAGTCCCACTGCCGGTCCATCAGCTGCACTGTCTCACTTATTCAGAACAGCACATTCAGTGATTTGTGAATCACTGAATGTGCTGTATAGCACTGATTTGTGAATCAGCGAATGTCATACTTTTCTTACTCACTCAGCCATGTATTCATTCACTCCTACCTTCATACTTTCATAAATAAAGTAGTATTTTAATAAAACCTGGGCATATGTTAGATTCCCTGTCTTTTTTTTTTAGATTAAAACCAACAATAATTATGCATTAGAAAGAGAAATTAGAAATATTACTAATCACTGATTAGTGAAGCAGGGAGATTTGCGGTACAAATGGAGTGTACTAAATCTTGTGAAAATGATTAGCTGGTGGGCTTTTCATTGTAGCCGACTTAGACTTAGAATTAATTGATCTTAATTTTGCAAGGATTTTATATGCTTAGTCACTGAAGTCATATTCAAAAACTTGTGCTCCTCAGTACTGGGTCTGAATTAACTTCAAAATATTCACATGTATCTCCCTACCATGATAAACAGTGGTTAATGTGCAGTTCAACTAATAATTTTATTTATTTTAATTTATTTCATATCTTAGATCCCTCCCAAAAACAATTTTGGTGGGTACACAGTCCACTTAGGACGTGTCATTAAGCTAACAGTGATCAATGACTTCATTAGCAGTACTGAATGACTTCCACATCTGCAGACTTTTCAGAGCATGCACACTGTGCTCATCCATCAAGTGAGTTGTCGATTAGAGATGTCAAGCCAAAGCAAATCTGTTTCTTCACAACAGACAAGAGGAAGAAATTACTCTTTTGGATGACAGATTTTATTTATTTATTTGTTTGTTTGTTTGGTGCCAGTGAGGAAGACTTTCTGCTGAGTCAGCATGCAGGTAAATGACTAGCCAACAACAAATGCTTTCCAGTTTGTGTTGAAACACTTGTATTACAGCCAGAAAACTAGTTGATAGTTAAGGGTTGTTTTCTATATTTTTATATTAAGTTGCATGAGGTATGATTGAGATTAATCCGATTAAGGGATATCGAACTGAAATATAGCACTTTTAATATTTCAAATGAAAGCAGTAGGATAATTCATGTGTGCCGTGATGTATAAGTGTCGATTTTTTCTATGGATTTCAGTCCAAGGAGTGAGCAGTTTGCAAAATGACACAAATTTCTGTTTCCCGCTGGAAAAAAAAATGCAACTCCAAGATTAGTAGTTAAGTGTTAAGTGGCTAAAAACTCTTTTTTTGCTTGTGGCAGACACACACACACAAACATTCCCACATACACACATTAGTGTTCGGGCAAAACAATGTAAATGCGCTAGTTTCAAAGAAGCGACGTTCATCCACTAAAGTGTGTGTCTAATGGAGGAGCATTGATGCACTGCACCACACGCACACGCACACACTTCACATGTATTAAGGAGACATATTCACCATTTTGACCATTTTAACAGCATGCTGTGCACAAACACAGAGTTGGTTTAGATACAGTACTGACCCACCCACCCCCCACTTTTTCTATCAGCGATACCTGCAGCCTCACAGTAGGAGTCTGCTATTACTTCTGAAATTTTAATAAAGTGGCAAAGCTTTTCTGCATGTTTTGCATAGAGATGAGACACATTTTCAGCACACAGACATCTCAGATAGCTAGCATTCCAAAGGCAGTAGTGAAGGAGCAGGTGCATTTACTCATCACAGATAAAGCATGATGAGGGTTTTTATACCATTAAAGTGTTCGAGGAGGAGTTGGGCTTATTATGGCTCTGGAGCTTCATCGAGACATATTTTTAGACATGCCTAAAAATCCGACACAGAAGAGAAATAGTTTTCAGTCTTTGCTCTATAATTCTTTACAGTAATTTTTTTCTCGGGTTCTCAGCCACTTTTTTGTTACATATAACATGTGTAGAAAAGAAACTTGGCATTTGCTTTGCATGCCCTTTAACTTATCCTGACAGTCAATAGCATATAATGTTGCACATGCAACAGAGTTCAGCATTATTGAGGTCAACATCAGGCTTATAAGCCACTATACATATTTTGTCTCCCTGAATTAAAACCCAATATGTATATGTATATATACTTACATATGTGTCAGCTTTCAAATCTGAATATGTATATGTATTTTTAATGATTTTGTTTCTAAATTAACAAATTAAGAGAAACTTGATGAAAGCTACCTAGTGCACGAGAACTTTCTTCTTCAAAAAGCAGCTTAGTTTAGTTTTTAATTACCCGTTTCATGTTTGTAATATTTTATTTTAATTTGGCACACACACACTGTGGTTTTCTCCAGGTACTGCAGCTTCCTGCAGACACTCT
This sequence comes from Brachirus orientalis, assembly GCA_016785285.1. Lineage (NCBI taxonomy): Eukaryota > Metazoa > Chordata > Actinopteri > Pleuronectiformes > Soleidae > Brachirus > Brachirus orientalis. The sequence continues at coordinate 5,825,426 of JAFBJR010019384.1, read as the reverse complement.
AAATTGACTGGAGGTGTGAATGTGAAGAGTAAAAGCTTGTTTGTCTCTGTATGTTGGCCCTGTGACGGACTGGCGAGCTGTCAGCTGGGATTGGCTCCAGCTCCCCGCAACCCTCATGTGAGGATAAAGCGTTAAAAAAGAAAATGAAATTATTTTCATTTAATATATTCCATTAGAGTTTACTACAGTGCAGATATAAAAGATCCAGAGCGTGGTTCAGCATGTTTAGCCTGCTGGAAACAAACATTCAGGCATGAAAGAAATGCACGACTGTTGTCTGTGTGAGCAGCACCTTAGGGTGTTGGGTTGGGATTGAATTTCTAGTTACCAAGGCAATGGCCTCACTCTTATACCCGAATATACCAACATTATCTCTGTATTCACAAAGTAGCTTTTATACTTTTATAATGTAATGAATCATGCCCAGTTTTAAATTACTGACTTTTAGACAAACAAATTGCTTTCATTTGCAGCTGCTAAAAACAATTTATTGTTCAAATAAACACAGATTTGCCATAAACATTCAATTTCTGCTTGGGGATGAATGCTTTAAAGTATTGGTTCTTTACATGTTGCTATAGCGATAATTTCATGATTCTACATCTTCTTAAAGTGAAATTACATTACAGCTGGGTAATGAATCAAAAACACCTTTATCATACAGTGATGCTCTGACTAATCAGGGGGACAAGGTGCATTTGTAATTTTTTGTGGTTGCAGGATTAAAAATAAACTTGCAAAGTTAGAACTGTGAGATTTATCTAAAGAGAGGGTGATATCGCATAATAAACTATGGCTTCCTCATTCATTCATTTGATTTATCCAAAGATTAAATCCCAGTGGGAGGGAAGAATAGAGGAAACATTGGTCGCCAGAGGACAAGAAGATGTACAGCACATTGCCGTTTCAAGGGTAATCATATTTTCTTTAGTTTTATAATGCCAAGGAATGTTTTATCACTCTATAACTTTTTTACTGGTCTCTTTAGAGTGTCATCATATCTCACCATTGAAAACGTTGTTGTGCCTACAGTGCAAGCAATGGCGGGGACAGAAGTATTTCACCAGTAAGTCATCTCCTGGTGAAATTTACTTTCTCCCAGCCTTTTACGCAAATGACTTTTTTTAAAATTCACATTAAAAAGTCGATGAATATTTAAAGAACTCTGGTGAAGGAGGCAACTTGACTGTATATTAAATCACCAGGTTTGGAAAAGAAATGCTAAAGTGGAAGCAGGCTTTCACTGATTACATGTTCTCCAAAGTGACATTTTTGTTACACATTGGCATAATAACACATGGTGACAAGGACATTATGAATGCATATTAAAAAGTGGCCATTAAATTTACAAGCATGTGGTCATGCCAGCCTTGCCTACGCAGGCCTTTTGGATGCAAGTTTTAATAACTTCATCATCTTTTCTTCAACATTTGAGTTAAACTGTAAAAGATATGTCTAACATTACCTCTTGTGTAGAATCAGGAGATGGAACAAGAAGACTTGATGGTGGGCATTCTCCTGCAAGTTGTGAATGATTATCAAAAACAGCATTTTCATATTAATGATTGAATGATTGAACATTTTGCTGAGTGAATGTACAGTAGAGGAAACACTGGTGGTGAAATTATATGAATCCTCATCTCTGTGGAAAAGAATTTTGAAGCAGCACTGCACCAACATGATCAAAACTTCATATCTGAGAATATCCTATAATAGGATGCCTTTGTCTTTTAAGTACAGACTTTTTATGGTTTGGCAGAATATGTGCAAAACCATACAACTCAAGGAACACTGAATTGTTCCAGATGTTCTACAAGCTCCAGGTTCTAAAAGAAACCTGCGTGATTAGGCCTGAAACAAGCAATGGATAACTAAAAAATACGATTCCTTACAACATGATTTTGGTACATTGTTGTCTCCATAGTGAAATTTGTCTTTTACTCAAGTACTGTTAAAATATGCTCATATTAGTCCACTATGCACATGCAAATAACACACAATATATTGCCCACACCCCATGATAACCATCATCAATATACAATTAGAAAAAAAATTATTATTGTGATAGTCTGACTAAAACCATACATTAAAAATACATGTTAACATGTTATGTTCAACTGAAACTGTATTAAAGTGAATTTGTCAGGCCCACTGCCTTCACATGTGGGCAGACGTCTGTAAGGTTCCCGGGCAGCGTACATTTTGTCACCTGCCCATTGCTCTTGGTTTGGGCAAAAGAGACAATGAAGAAGATGGTTACCATGGAAACTTGCTTGAAGTATTATGAGGAAATCAGCCAGTGCTCAAACAAAACAAGGAAATGTAGTGACATTTGCACAGTCCTTAAGCAGCATTGTTTAAATATTTGATGGAATATGTCTCCATTAGCAAAGCTCTAATGGGCAGAACTAATTGTTGGTCTGCAAAGGAAGCAAACAAACAAACATACAGCATCAACTACACATCACCACCACCCAGTTTTATATGTGGCATTAAAATCAATGTGGCCTCATCAAAGCCACAACTTTCTTCTATTCATTAATGGTATTGAGGGTTTTTCAGGTGAAAAATGTATCGACAGTTCATCATCAAATATAAATGCCTTCATAAGGATGGGGTGAATCATTGTGTCAGTCATTCATGAATCATTCTGAATAAGAAATCACCAGATGACTAAGAGCCAAAATCCTCTTAAATTCAACTTTAGGAAGGTCACTGTCTGGGTGAGCAATTACTATTATCTGCATTTTGTTTCATTTATAACCTTGCGGCAAAAAATTCAAAATTATGATTCAAATATTTCTGCATTTAGTTAAAAATTATCAATTTGATTTTCATTGTGTTGTCTCCTGTTCTGTTGTCTTTTAAAGAATGTAGAGCTTCTTTCCTGTTAGGGATGACCTTGTGTGTTGGAGACTTCATGACTAAAAATGTTGCTCTGCAGCACAAATAAAGCAACAGTCTGTGTTCAAGGCCAGCTCCATATTTCTACAAACAAAAAAAATTACATCAAATGTCAAAAAAAATTTTTAAAACATTTAATCTATTTTGGCGATGCATGTAGATTTTTATCTGCTTTGCATTCTGCTTGTTCGAAAGCCACATTATTTTTCAATCACATCGGTGAATGTTGAATATCGATTTCACTTTATAAATACAAAGTGTAACATGAAAATCATGCTTATCAGGACAAAATATAGAATTAATGGCCATACATTAAAAGATGGAGGGAAGGAAAACATGTAAAATTGACTGATAATGGTTACTTGCTGCAAATGCTTCAAAGTAGGTCAAAATGAAATGCTCTTTTAGGTGGCACATCCAGTAAAGGTCTCTGGCAGGTCCACACTATTGTGACACAGCAGAGCCACAGACAGAGCCTTTTCTGGTGCACAGTAACTCATGTTAACCTCCAGTGTGTCTCAGGCCTTGGAGAGTCCCCACAAAATGCCTCCTTGTTTTCAAAAGCAGTCAGAGTGGTTGATAAAAGGCTTTTCTAGCTGTGAAGTGTGCCGGCCTCTGCATCAAAACCCTGCCCTCCCCAAGGAATCATTGCTGGTTTGAAGTGAAGCAGAGCTCATCCATGGTGTCCCATCACATTTTCCTTCAATCACTGAGTCCAGGACATCATCTTCAGCTGAAATAGGGCTTTTCTAAAAGGCACCATTAATTTATTTTCTCTAGTATTGATAAAGATGGTTTAAAAATAAACACTGGGTATTTTTTTAATATACCCTTCATATTATAAACATGTATTAAATAGAATAGAACATGGACACTTGTGTGTAGCCTTGCTAAAAAAGGCTGATTACAATATAAAAATTGGCTTTCAGCCATCTGACTGTAGGATGAGGATTTTAACAGTATCAGGATGCTTTCCTCAAGGCAGCAGTAGCTAATGGATTGCCCAGAGTAAAATTGCATTACCAATCAATGTATACTCAAGAAAGCATGCTAAATACTTTTCCACACCATAAAAGGAACCCACTGGGATCCAAACACTGAACACTCAGGAAGAGTTGAGATGATACATTTCTGTACATCCACACTCCATCCATAACTGAAAGCTTAAACAGTGAATATGTTATTTTAAAAAAAAAAATCTGGTTTCTAGCTAAACACTATGAAAAAGTTTTTTTACACACCTTATGTTTTCTTTGATGAGTATGTTTTTTTTCAATAAATGTATTAATTACTAATTGGGCTTAATTTATTCATCATGTGTGCAAATTAGGGATGAGAAATGGTATCAGTCAGGTATTGGTCAAAATCACTGGATTGGATATCGGAGAGATAAAAATGTAAAATCTGACACAATGCACAGACTGTAAAAATGTAAATAAAAATCAGCTAACGCATTTTAGCCAAGTCATGTTTGGACTTTTTATTTCTTATTTTGGAGAGAAAAATATTTGTTGCACAGTTGGAGAATTATGTCGTTGAAATGAGTCTGTGCAAATGTGTTGTTAAGAGCTTCATAAATTGTCTAATATCGGTAAAGACCCAAGTTTGTGATATCGGTTTTGGAAACAAAAAGTGGTATCACTAGTGCAAATGCAATCCAATGTTATCTATTTGAACATCAATACTTTGTGATCACGTCATTATAAAAAAATCTTTACTAATGTTGAAAAGGGGTTACTGCTGAAAGCAGACTAAGAAGATCGTGTGTGTGATGAGACACAAATACATCTAAGCAGAAAAGGCAAAAAAAACAACAGTCCTAAGCTGGAAATTGGTCATCAAACAAAAGTAAATGGGCCAAACAAGGATCGGAGGATGAAAAGAGAGGGTTGCATTAGTTGTTAGAGCAGAGAAGTTGTACAGTAGGAAGATGACAAATAATATAAAAGGTAAACAGGTAGAAAAAAAAAATATTATATTCTTGCACCAATGGATTAGCAAACAGCCTGGGTTTTGAACAAGACTCCTTGACTTTTCATGACTTTTCACCACTAAGAATAAATTTAGAGTGGGCTATAGAGCAGGTTCTGTCCACTGGATCATACTGGGATAAAAATCGGGCTGGTCAAAAAGAAAAGATGTCCAGCTGAACTATATTAATCCCTAAAATGGAGTGTAAAACAGCCAGTTTTTAAAACATGCATAAAAAAGGTTATTTTTAAAAAAGTTAAAATGCATTATAGCTAAATATGTTAGCTTTATGCGCCAGTCACATGCCAAAAAGTGGCATAAACACTTTAATTATTTTCTTACAAAAGATTTGTAGCAAATTTCTTTTACTTTTCTTCTAAGTTACTAAAGCTCAGCTTAACCTCTTCAGCATCAGCCACACTAGCTGAAAAAACAAGTAAGTGTGGGGTATGTGCTGCTGTCCTTTTTGATTTTTGCATTTGATACAGTAATTGCATCTCATTGATGAGATAGAATATTAAAACATTCTAATAATTTATAACATTTTGGGGGTATAAAGCTTTGGAAATGTAAAGGCGTTCTACACAAAGTGTTTTTTTATCACCTAGATTTCTTCACTAAGTACACATCAGTATAGACATAACCTCGGCCAGATAGCATCATTCAGCAATACACCATTATCCCCCTCTTTACCATTCTTTCCCCTGACTCTACTAGACTTTAATCATTTATTAATTTCCCCTGTGGTCTTAGTGAAGGCATCATGGTCTGAATTTAAACTGTCAAGATCAGAGAATTGGATTGTCACTTTCGCATATAAGAAAGAATACAGAATTTGCAGCTTTCATCCTAGCAATCAGCCCAATCCACCATGGACAAGTACAGCAATATAGCTCTGAGTGATTGCTTCAAAGAAAGTGTATAGAAAAACTGACAAAGAAGACAAAGATAACTCACAGGCTGACAGGAGAGGAAATAGAGCCTATAAAGTACTGTAACATGTCCTTCATTTAGGTGGAGAACAGGTCTGCATATTGTGAAGGTATACTGCATAATAGACTCCTTCAACAAGAATTGTGCATTTATTTAATGTATGGAAGACAGTGAGATGTAAATTTATGGTGGCTCAGGCTAGATCTACAGTCACAAGCGGTGTCATCATATATGCTGTGCCCTGGAGATTAACTAAAACCTTTAACAGAAAACAGCAGTGGAGGTGGTGTGTGGATGCAATGGGTCAAACCACCGAGAGGAAGTGCTCTGACAGCAAAAATGTGTTAATCACACATAGCAGGAACATGATGCAGCAGGCAGAAATGAAACCCACATATCCCAAATGTACCAACAGATGTAGGTGTGAGCTGCATCTCCATCACATATCACTCTAGACTGGTCTTTAATTTCTTGTAATTCATGAAAAAATTGAAAGGCACTCTCTGCATTTAAGTGCCCACATGCAACATGCAGCAATTTCCCTTTCTTTTGTGCAAAGCAAAACTGTAGTTTCAGCTCCATCAGTATGTTGGGGTGTTGCTGGTGAATTAGCAGCTAACCAGTTCACCATCTACACGTGTTATAATTTTTAAGCAAGGCAAAAATTACCCTTATGCTGAACTTTCCTTAGCTGAGATGCAGCACAGTATTCTTGCCTCCTAATCTTCATATTTATTGATGATTTATTCATTGCTGTCATACCTGGAAATTGTTGCTACTCTGTATGCATTTTGCATGAGTTGCCTTGGGCCATTATCTGGCATTTATAAAGAATCCATGCATCCAGTCCTGCATATATATATATATATATATATATATACATACATATAGACACAACTTTCCTTACACAACTGATGATAGGTATTCCTATCAAAATATTACCCTAAATTTGTGGTGAACATTGCCAGTTTAACTGTTTATCCAGTTTTGTTATCATCCCAACTTTAGACCTGAAGTGGAAAAAAATAAGTGCCAGTACTCCCCTTATCCACATGAAACATGTATTACTAAATCATTAAACATTAAATTAAACAATTTTCAGTAAAAACCGGTCTTATTACACATTTTGCCAACTTGTATATTAAGATTGTCCTTACATTTCCAACATTGATCTAAATTTCAAGCACACAGTCTAGTTTATGTGGTGTCCTGTTTTTATGCTGTCCTCCATGACACAAACGTGTCAGATAGTCAGTGAATACAACACACATTAGAGAAAATTTTTTAACAATTCTGATAGATATTGTTCTTGATTATCAATAAAAATAAAAACTAAAGACAGTCATTTTGGTACTCAAAATAGTAAACTTAGGAAGTGTCGGCACCACGTACCTGACAGTGCAAACTCACTTTATTCACTGCTTGTAAATTGAGACGCAGCCTTAGGGGTTCAGGCACATGGATGATCCCAGATCCAGGTTTGGAAAAAAAAAATGGCGACTCAGCCTTAAAAGCTTCCAAAACTCTTGCTCAAGAAACCCAGGAGTCTACAGAAGCTTTCATGTCCACAACCTACAGCTTGTTATTAGTCAGTGCATTCAACCTTCAAAGGTTTGTCTGGTCAATGGTTGTTTACAACAAGCTACAACAAAACCTGATGCTTTTGTTCTTAGAATAAAACAAAATGAAGCCACCCTGGCAAACCTGATGTCTGAGTTTTGTTCTTTTTTTTTCCCTTACTGCCCCATGCACATAGCCATGATAATCAAGGTGAATAATTTTGGAGTCCTAAAGTCAGAATATAATAAACATTGGTTAGATATAAAAAGAAACAATATTTCAACTTGTATACAGAAGAAGAAGAAATGCTAGCGTAAAAATTACATAAAAGCTGACCAAAGGAGAGTTTGTCTTATTTGCTCTAGGCCACATCATCTTATCTTCTAAAATAATATTGTATCATTAAATCGTTATCATCGTTAAAGAACTTTCAATATTCCACTTAGCCTATATAAAACTGCGTCTCACAATTTTTCTGTAGCAATGATAACATTACTGCAGCTACTTTATTGTGAAGGCAACAGGGAGAGTACAATGGGTTAGATAGTGCAATTTAGAAGAAAAGAATGACAGAATACTGGTACACAAAGAAACAACAACACATTTTTTATTTTATTTTTTAGCACTGCAACAATTAGTGAATCATTCTAAAGGGATGCCTTACATCAAAATGATTCTTACATGGCAAATAGTGTCTGCTCTAAAGTGCTGAATAAATTAACTTTTCATGAGGCCAGTAGTTACTGATGAACATTTGCATGTTCCAAAGTCTTTTCAAGTCCTGCCAAATGGAACCAGGACAGAGACAAGCAGGTTTTACAACAAGTGCATTCACAAACACACAAGAGGCTTAAACACACAGTAGCACACAGAGAGAGAGAGAGAGAGAGAGAGAGAGAGACAGACAGAGAGAAATCTCAAAAGCCGTTCTTGGATAAAACGTTTCCTCTACCAAAGCAATTAATCATTCATCTAAAACCCCAAAGTTAAAAAAAGAATGAAAATTTCCCTGTAATCCAAACAAAAACAGCAACAACAGAAAAAAGCATCTGCAGCACATTTTCAGTAATTTATAAATCACTTACTGTTATGTTAAATGAATCACATATTTATATCCATTTGCATAACAACAAAACATTTGATTCATCTGCTTTCCTTTGTTCACTTGTCAGCCATTTTGTCCCACAAGAAGAGACACAACAGTTACTTTACAAGCTGCGGGAGCCCATCCAAAGAAAATTAAATATTAATTCTAACCTTTTCACAGCTAAGAAACAAACCCAAAAAGCTAACAAAGCAGCTCTGTTCATCAATTTATTAGCTATATCGCTTATCCTTTAAGGGTTGCTCCTATAGATCTCCATCTCTATTTAGGAAATAAACCAATTTGCAATATTTCAAACTAGAGCATACTAGCAGTGTGTATTATTTTGTTTTGTATTATGTTGTCTTATTAAATAGATTTTACATTCATGTCTTATGTCGACTCGATAGTATTCTTCAGTAACTGTGTCTTTGTGCAGTAAAGTGTCAGCTAATGACATGCAGTGGCTCAGGAGGTAGTCATTTTATATCTTAAGTCTTCTGCTTCTCTAGTCAATGTGTCCTTGAGCAAGACACTTAATCCCAAATTGCTCCTATAACAGCAGTATGTGAATGGATGGGAATGGTAAAACTGGAAAATAAAGTGCTTCTACTGGTCATCAAGGCTAAAAAAAAGTAGATAAATACAGACCATTTAATATAACAAATGATTTAAAAAAAAAAGTTTTTTATATTACCACACTAAACTTTAAAATAAGATTTTAATAAAATCAAATCTAATGTGATAAAAGGAAATGAGACCGAGACAGTGCAGACAGATAAGGATGTGACTCACTAAAAGATATATGGATGTAGATAGAGCTAATAAATAATGTCCACCATGAAGGAGAAGACAGATGCATTAGTTTAATTCACTTATATAATAGCAGATACGCCGCTGTTTGTATAGCATCAAAATAAATGAGGTTAGCCTTTCTTGTTACAGAAATCCATCCCTGAAACATCTCGTCTTGACAACATTATAAATGCTAAGCCCGGGTGAACTGTATGTTCTGCCTAATGTACGAAAACTAATTAAATTTGTCCTGATAAAATGGTCTTAAGAATGTCAGGATAAGTATGTACACACACAGAGAGAAGTGATGTACATGGTAGATTATTCAACATCCAACACCCCAACCAATGAGGAGAATGTAATAAACCTCTCTGCTGTGTCATTCAGTTTGAGTTTGTCAAATTGCAGATGTCGGAGAAAACAGGATGTCCTTGGTGTTGCATTGTGATTGATGATGGCTACTCTGTGAAAGTAAATGTGTGTCTCAGAGACTGAGTGCCTTGGCCTCCATAAATCTGAGAATAAGGTTTGGGTGCATCCAAGGACAAACCCCTTGCAGGTATCCCAGCCTCGTTCTCAGATTTATGGTTTGAATGAGCAACCTTTACACATTTTATAGTCAATAGTCAGTTTTCTTCAACTGTTGCTCGACTCGCATGAATGCAGGCCACTATATATTCATCTATGTCATGCTGTGTGGGAGAGTGATGTGGCTCTCACCATTAGAGGGAGAGATTTACCCTGAAAATTAGGTTCAGTCCACTCACTGACATGCCACTTTAATTACCATTTCAATTGTAAAACACAGTTTCTGCCTTTAAAAGCTACAGGACAGTTAATTCAACATGCAACACCCCCAACAGGTTTCATTTTCAGATCCATTCGGGTTGTCACTCCATCTGTGTTTTCTTTCATCTATCAGCCTGTCCTCAAATTGGAAAGTAATTGGATGGGCCTGAATGGCAGCTGACAAGGCTTGCTTGGCAGATGTGACCAGGAAACATGAGCACAAAAAGTCCAATTGAATAGACACTGGGGGCTTTTTTTTTAAACAGCCACAGATGGACCGCTATACAGAAAAAGGAAATTATACAATATAACGGATGAGGGGGAAAAGATTACCATTTCACAAATGGCTTCTTGCTTGGATGCATTTCAAGAGTCAACAACTTAAATCTCTCTCATATACGGTAGTATATCTGTAAATCGGAGTCTTTGACACAATGAAATTATATTTGCAGCCTACAAGGTAGCCAGATTCATAATAGTCTGTTATAAGTGCATAATTGGCGTATGTAGCGTATGTAATATTTCACAACATACATTGAGTTACTTTTTATATCTTAAAAGACAATATTTTTAAAAACTAATCAAAGTATCTCAAAAACTCTTCAAAAATTTTATAACACAACAGAATGGATTCAGACCTTTGAACTGAGTTATATTACACTAAATTTGTGGCTGCCTGTTGTATTTAGCATGACCAGTCGAAAACATCATCATATATTTTAGACGAAATATTTTTCTCTTAACATGGGCCTGGCACACATGCCACATGAATTGTGTTCATACAATAAAGAAAGAAGAAAGAAAATCTTTGCATAAGGTGTCATCACAAATAAGTATAAATACTTGTAATTAATATATGAGGGTTCTCTTGGCCTGGTGTTTCTTACTCCCCCACCTTCTGTGACAAAGCTGATGTGGTTGTGGTGCTCTGTTGGTGGTGACCCTTTTCTGCCCTGCTGTTGCCCCTCCGGCACCTTGGTGCCATCTGTAGCGTTCCTGGGAGAGCGCAATCCTACAGCCTAACAAGATGTGTTGGAGGTTTGCATTAGGGGCACTGCAGAGTGAGCAGCATTCCTCACTCCCAAACCACCAGTGAAGGTTCAGAGGACAGGGTAATGTGTCGTATGTTAAGCGAATGAGGAAGCTGAGCCTTGCATGTGGGGTCTTCCATAGGTCTGCTCAGCTAATGTTTCGGTTGGCAACTCCCTACCAAGTTGTCCAGCCCCCTTTTCCGCTCTGTGACACAGCCTTGATCTTTTAGCGCACTTCCTCCATCCTTGTCACCTCCACTACCACCATCTCCTTCCTCTCTTTGCGGTTGGCCTTGGACCAGAACCATGGTGCTTCTCCCCACTCTAGCCCTGCTCCTCCTGTCTGGATTCTGCCAACAATCTCTTGATGTTGCAGACAAATGCTTGGTCGACCTGAGTTTGGGCGTTCCACTTCCGGCCTGTTGGAACCTTGCTGTTTGAGTTCCTTACAGTCATGTCAGCGGACTGCAGAAAATAACAATGCTGCATAAGTATAAGACAGGAGCCTGATCCCATGACAGTGCAACCACTAAAGTAGACCACACAACACCACTTGTTCCATATCATTTAAAACAGATGTAGGAAAGGCACGTTTAGAGTTTGTCCAGCACAGCTTCACTACACAGTTGCCAGCATAGAAATCTTTCCAACCACATACGTAATTATTTACATACTGCTACAACATACAGTCTTGTGAGATTCAGTTTGAAACTGATGCATTTAGTTTAGTATTTCCTTGTCTTTGCTGATAAGTAAGTAGTAAATTATGTCTGACCTTGGACAGGAAATGAATTCTGAATGGCATTTAAAGTGTTGCGTGAAGTGCATTCCTGAGAGAACACTAACATAAACTACTTTAGATTCCACAGTAACATTTAAATCTCATTTGAGTCATCTTTTAACCCTGTTTACTCCATAATTTATGAATGGCTGTCCTACTTTATATCTAGCTTCAGAGGTGGATGTCAGATCTCTTCCTATCCTCGATTTACCTCTAAGAGGCAAGCTGATGGACAAGAGTGACTTTCATTATTTCAGGTGAATTTGACGTGTTTACAAACCTAATAATGTACATGTTTATTACAGTGTGTTAAGGCTGATAGTAGTGCAGGTAATAAGATGCCACAGTTTGGTCTCCAAGACTATGTTGAACTGAGAGGCTGCCTTTCTTCCCTGTAGCACTAAAATATTGTCTTTATTAATTCCTGATTATATCTGCAAGATATGTAATATACCTTTGGTAAAACTGTGATTATAGGTATAGATATGTTGGTAGATCCCAAACAGCAGCAGGTTGTTTTTTTTCCCGAGTGTCACTTTACTAACTACTTGTCCTTCATGATCTATCAGAACTCATACTAAAAGATTTTTATATCAAGAGAGTGTGCTAGTGGAATGATGTAACACTGGACATTTTAGCCTAAAAAAGCAGTGGCAGCATGTAAAATATTTTAACCTACTGCAGATATCAATGGTGCAGTAATACTGTAATACTGTAGTGATACAGTGATGGATGACTCATTTACAAAACATTGTAAATCCTTTTTGACCAATCCTTTTCAACCAGAAATCAATGTAATATCCTGCAAAGACAAGATATTTAATGTTCACAATTACAAAGTGTATTTTTCAAATATTCACTCATTTTGAATGTGATGCCTGCAACATGTTCCATGACAGGGGCATGTTTACCACTGTTTTACATCACCTTTCTTTCCTTTAAACAACACTCAATAAATATTTGGTGAACTGAGGACACTAATTGTTGAAGCTTTGTAGGTGGAATTCTTTACTATTTTTACTTGATGTAGGGCTTCATTTGCTCAACAGTCTGGGGTCTCCATTGTCTTATTTTGCACTTCATAATGCACCACACATTTTTCAATGGGAGACAAGTCTGGACTGTTACTACGAGGCTACGCTGTTGTGCTGTCACTTGAATAGCAGCATATGTTGCTCCAAAATTTATATGCACCTTTCAACATTAATGGTGCCTTCACAGATGTGCAACTTACCCACCCAATGGGCACTAATACACCCCCCATACATAAAAGACGCAGGCGTTGGAACTTTGAGCTGATCAGTCTGGATGGTCCTTTTTCTCTTTTGCCCAGAGGATGCGACATCCATGATTTCCAAAAACGATTTGAAATGTGGACACATCTGACCACAGCACAGTTTTCCACTTTGCAGCACTCCATCACAAATGAGTTTGGGCCCAGAGTACGGTGTACATTTTACGACATCCTCAGTTCTCAGTACTCAGGAAAAACGCCATCAGTCCTCAGGCAAAACTCCCTCAGTTCTCAGTCCTCAGGCAAAACGCCCTCAGTCCTCAGGCAAAACGCCCTCAGTTCTCAGGCAAAATGCCCTCAGTCCTCAGGCAAAATGCCCTCAGTCCTCAGGCAAAATGCCCTCAGTCCTCAGGCAAAACGCCCTCAGTCCTCAGGCAAAACGCCCTCAGTTCTCAGGCAAAATGCCCTCAGTTCTCAGGCAAAACGCCCTCAGTTCTCAGTCCTCAGGAGAAACACCCTCAGTCCTCAGGCAAGGACTGAGAACTGAGGGCGTTTTGCCTGAGGACTGAGGGCGTTTTTCCTGAGTACTGAGACCTGAGGATGTCGTAAAATGTACACCGTACCAGAGAAGCTGACAGTGTTTTGATGATATATGGCTTTCGATTTGCATGGTAGAGGTTTTTTAGATGTAGCAATGAAATGTTAACTGACAATGGTATACTGAAGTGTTCCTCTAAGCCCAGGTTGTACACTCATTTACAGGATGATGTCGGTTTTTAATGCAGTGCCGCATGAGGGTCAGTTTGTTCAGTCTGTCTGCATCAGCAACCCTTAGCCTGCTGCCCCAGCATACAACAGCATAGAGGATCGCACTGGCCACAACAGACTCATACAAAATCCTGAGCATGGTCCGGCAGATGTTGAATGACCTCAGCCTCCTCAAGAAATAGAGACGGCTCAGGCCCTTCTTGTAGATGGTGTGTGTGTTTATTGTCCAGTCCAATTTATTGTCAATGTGGACTCCCAGGTATTTGTAGTCCTTGACCACCTCCACATCAACCACTTCGATGGAAAGAGTCGTCACTGGTGTCTTAGATTCAATGTTGGTTTATGGCTTTGCCGCTTATGTGCAGAGATTTCTCTGGACTCTCTGAATCACTAGATGATAATATGTACTGTAGATGATGGAATCCCTAACTAGCTTGCAATTGTATGTTTAGAAACATTGTTCTTAAACTGTTGGAGCATTTGCTCACACATATTGAATGACTGAGCTCATTTTATAGCCAGTCATGACACTCACCGGTTTCCAATTAACCCGTTGGAACAGTTGTTATTTAGGCATTCCTCAACTTTCCCAGTTTTCTGTTGCCCTTGTCTGAATATTTTTTGGAACCCGTTGCAGGCATCAAATTCAAAATGAGTGAATTTGCAAAAAACAAAAAAAAAAAACAATAAAGCTTATCAGTTTAAACATTAAATATCTAGTCACTGAAGTATAATTGAATATAGGTTAAGGAAATGACTGTATTCTTTTTAATTCATGTTTTAACAACATGGAATTGGGGTTTGTCCTGCACTTTTTTTTGTGCGAATAATCTTTCTTTATGTAAGTAACAAAAAAAAGACCTTAATCTTCTCTGCTCAATCATCAGTGGACCCAGACATATTTGTGTCTGAGGACTAATGTAATACTTGACTTAATGAAACACATTTCTCATGTCTCACCAAGTAATGACCAAGATCAACATGGCAACACCTGTTGTCTTCCTAACTTTGAGATTGTAATTATTGAGAGAATTATGAGCTCTGGCACTTTGTCGACAGTGAGACTTGCTCAGCAGTTAACTCACTTCCGTTCTTGTAAACAGCACAGCGTGTCACCAACAATATGTGACAGATGATATGTCATGCAAGCTAGTATTACTCTTCTCCATCTTTCATAAAACCCAGCATTAGTGTGCTAGGCATATCGTGCCTCTGCATTTAAAGCAGACGATCTCTGCAGGAAAGCAGACAATAATTAAGTGGTGGTAGGCAGATGGTGTTTAAACAGCAAGGCACTTGAGTCGGATCACAGTGACACTAAACCAAAGAAAATATGTGCCTTGTGTGTTATAAATGAGTTGCATTTTCACACAGTCTAACAGTCAGTCTCACAATAATCTCACACTTTAATCACTGTTTATTTCTTCAGCAATTCCTATTTCTGAATCTTTTTTTAAATTTCAAATTTCCATTTCTTGTCTAACAATGTCTAACGCAATGTCTAACTTCATGGTGCAAAGATATTTTTGACTTACTAACCAGAAATTTCATAATGGCCAATCAGCATTTAAACTCAGTGATAAAGGCATAAAGAACTAACCTGTACCTCCCACGGCCTCTGTTAAAAGCCTTGGGAAAATTTGGCAGGAGATTTTGATCAATCTGCAATTAAATTTAAAAAAAAAGGAACTAAAGACTAAAATAGAGTTTGACAATATATGCAACAATCACATGCCACCATTAGTGGAGTGTGTCAGAGATTGAGAAATTGCTTGTGTGTGCTCATCTGACCTCTGAAAATGTACATTACATAAAGTGTGAAAAGGCACAAATGTATAAAAACACTTAATATTGTTAATTATACTGCTGCAAATTCCACATTCCTTTGCTTTCCACCTTAACATGTCATATTGAGATACTTTTATAACCACAAAAGCAGCTTACAGTTCAAAGAAGCTGTGACATTAGGTAACTGGTTAAATATGTGATTTTCCTCATACTTTGTTCATGTTAGCTATTGGTTACTTTGCTTGCTTTAGACAAAAAAAATCTTTTTATGTTTAGTGTAGACAGCTGTCTCTATAAATAATAAGTGTCAGCCAGATGAATGGAACAAAAAAAATTCACAAATTGAAGGCAGTTACAGCACAGTGTATACAGCTAGATTTGTTAATTTATTTCACTAATACAATGCAGTTTCTAGGGGTGTAAGAAAACACCAATATACAGTATATATTGCAATATTTCACACTGGTAATT
The DNA here is from genome assembly GCA_016785285.1 of Brachirus orientalis. Taxonomy (NCBI): domain Eukaryota; kingdom Metazoa; phylum Chordata; class Actinopteri; order Pleuronectiformes; family Soleidae; genus Brachirus; species Brachirus orientalis. The sequence goes on along the minus strand of JAFBJR010019384.1, from coordinate 5,809,317 downwards.
TATAAATTCTTCGAAGTGCTGTATCAATATATCAGAGATATTACTAACTTTGGTTCTGTATCAACTGTGGTTCTGTGTTGTATTTTAGTTTTTAGACCTAGTTGGCAGCAGGTTATCAACCATCTAACTCTCTCCCCCATACCTTTGTCTTCTTTAACTAAGAAAACTGTATATTGATCCTGGGTGTAACACAGTTGCCAGTCTTCAAAAAAAGAATCATATCAGAAAAAAAAAAAAATATAAAATACAATAACCAATATACTGCCCAGCACTAAGTGGCAGTACGCTCCTCAAAAGATGCACAACAATACAACCAACAAAACCCACTAAGTTCAATGTATAACATATGTGTAATCATGGAGAATTCAACATACAGCATGATACCTAAATATTTGTTTGTTCAGTGAAATTTGTGGGACTGGATGTTAAACCAAAAATGCAAACTATCAATTCTTCTTTACTGTGCTCTTCATAATGTAGGTTAGTGTAGTTTTTTGATATATAGTTCCAAAGTCGCTTGAAACAGCCAAAAGCAACATCTACTCCCTCTCCTTCTATTGCAGGCCGTGGCCCTAACTTCACATTTCAGCATTGTGAATTATTTACCGTTTCCTTTGCAACCATTCTATCATGTTCCTTGGTGCCAGCAACAAATTAAATCTACCTTATAGCCAACTTTTAAAACATGTGAAAATCTTTCAAACTAAATTCAAAATATATATTCCATTAACCTTTTAGTGTAATGATTATATTTATGTCACTGGTTTAGAAAATAATAACTTCAAGTGCAATAACCACAAATGATTGAAGAGGTTTGGGTTGACAAATAAAGCAACTGATTCTTTACATACAAGAGTTACTACTTATTCAAAATGTGCCATTGTTTTATGACGCATAATGCGTGCAAAAAAAAAACTGTCTTCTCTCTGAATCCAAATAAAAAACAATTCAATATCCAAATCGGAGTAAGGGAAAGACTGTGCTGCAATGGCTAAAGGCCCATGTCAAGACGGTTTACGAAATCCAATTACTTTGGTTAACAAGCTGACCTTCCCGCATATAATTCCACTCTGTTCCTGGCTTATTTTCTTGGCTGAGTATAAGCACTTCAGGGCCTCAGCAAACCACTAAATATTTCAGTGATTGCACTCAAAAGTAATGTCCACTGAGTAACTCAGAGAGCACAGAGGACCGTGCAAAATAACTGCCTAATGAAGAACTAAAGAGGGCTTCTTGCTTGCATCCAAAGCCACAAATATGTGTTAGTATTTTTTGTTTTGTATGCATTAGTTTACCATTTTCAAGATCAGTAACCATGTGTAAATGAAGCATAGCAAAGGTATAATCAGGAACATTATCCTTATGAGTAATTCATTCAGATGTCTATTTTTTATGTATACAATCAGATCTGATCAGAACAATCTCAATGAATTATCATGCTGTTACTGTCACATTTTAAATTTGTTCTCCTCTCTCTTGCAGTCAGTTGACATTTCAATGAGTCATGGCAGCTCACTGAAATAGCTTATTTGTTGTTGTGCATGTTCATATTACTACCAACATTACCTCTGTACAAGGACAAATCATCACCTCTATTACTTCAGGTCTGTAAAGTTACCAGAACATACTGACAATTATTACATTGCCACCCTAAATAAACAGAAAACGATTACAAATTATAAACTGTATGCTGTATAATGTGTTGCACTTTTCACATTAATTTAATTGATATGTTTGCAAATTATGGTTCATACCTCTATTGGAACTGTTAAAGCTTTTAGATTAATTGTTACGGATGCAGTGCCTGGTCAATGGTTTGGCATGTGCATCTAAGCAGTATATGAGTAAACAAAAGTGGGCTTCCACTTTGAGGGATAATCTATGTGGCAGTCTCAGAAACAGTGGTTCTCATTCCCTCTCATGTTGAGCCAACAATGTATGCTTCCAGAGGTACACCTATTAGCATAACTGGGCAATTTAAATGACAGGGGAAATAAAAGAGCAAAATATATTAGCCCACAGAATAATGCTCTGGCCCTTGCATTAGCTTTGAAACCCTGAGAGGCTGTGCCAAAACTACTCTTTGGATAAACAACACGGATTATTGGGCTCCTCAGGGTGATGAGTTGCTGAAAGCCCCACAAATCTCCCTTTTAAAACAGTGCCTGGGATTCACCAGGCCTAACAGAAATAAGATGTATATTAGCTGCACAGCAAGGTTGGTTCTCAGGAAGGCCTTGAATACTAACTGATAAAGTGATTTAAGTTTAATAAAATGAAATGTAAATCTGTTTTACCTCAGTTGTATGTTTAAGTGGTTTACATTCAATGTTCATAAAGCATTTAGTCCTCAATCTCACACTGGGGGATAGCTGCCACCCAGTTAATGCATATTTTAGTTACATCATCTGACAATTTTCTATCAATTCATGTACAAATCAAAGGTGCAGTAAGTGCTATCGCAATGTCTATTTGGATAAGCAAAAGAAAACAACTATTCAGAACATTTCTCATTTGGCTGAAGGGTCTCTCGGTAAGTTGGGTTTCATCACTTTGACACATCATCAGTATCTGTACCTTGAATGAAATCTTGTAGACATGAAAAAATAAGTACAGCATTGGCACATTACAGCCTCCTATAGACCCTCACATATCTATACTACTCTGCAGACACATACAGTATGATTTACTAGACTCTTCTGGGAGATCAGCATGCTGAATCAGGCCAGGGAACAGACAGCTGTCACACATACTATCAAGTCAAAGAAACAGAAAATATATGGCTTGCCCTGCATTTACAATAAATACCATAACAGACATTTGGTAAAACACTATAAACCAATACATTTTGGAGGTGCAAGAGCTCACTTTCTGAATAAATCAGTAGTCAGCAGTCAGGTTTAACACAGGAAGCTTCAGGCGGGCTTTGTGGCAGCGGAAGAAGCTGGAAGCAACACTCTGCTGATGAAAGAGAGAGAGATGAAAAGAGGCTTCCTCTCATCATGAATTCATCACCATTGCACCAAGGCGGCAAATTATGGCAGCTAGAGGGTGAGTAAATCTTCACAACCTGCCCTCTCTCATGGTCCCAGAGTTAAAAATTTATTTTTATTCCCTCTGGAGGGAGGTTTGCACCCATGTTGGCCAGAGCAGAATTAGTGTGACAATGCACTGTGTAAATGAAGAGCGATATATTGAATAAGAGAATGTAATGATATGAAAGGCCAATGTTCTGTAGATTACCAGCTGGTACAGATATGACACATGCCAAAACTTTACTATCCTTTGAACCATGCAAATGTCATTATTATTCATTGGGTATAAATGTAGCTAAAACTATTTTCTTGATTAAAAGGTTATGTATGCAACACCATTGCCTACCTTGGGTAAAGTGACAAGTGGGGTAGATGATTATGCCTTGTGCATGTCATGTACCTCCCATGAACATCTGCAAGATGGTGTAATGAGCATTGATCACCACTGATACCTTCGTCTACTGGGTGTTTATACAAGATTGGCTCTAATGGATTGTGTCTATACACAGACAGTGAAGCATGCATACATTTAAATCTTTGTCACACTAAGAACACTGCGGTAATGGAACACTTAATGTTGACTTGACAGCCACAGATGCTACAGACAAATTCAAACCTTAATAAATATTGAGGAAACAATGTGACTGGCTTTCTTTAAGTTCTATTTATATGCATTGCTCTATAACTTTGTCTTTTCATTTACAACGCCAGTTATTCAGTGCCTAATTGTTGGTGATTTCTTTAATGGATGTTATTATTCTGCCTCTGTTTGGTCTTTGTGAGCGGAAACAGTGCAACATTATTTGTGTGCTGCATCCTTCATCTGAAACTTTTTGTGTGTTTGTGTGTATACACTGGCAGTGCAGGGCCAATAAAAAACAAATAAATTACCAGGTTTTTTGAGCAAAAGAAATCACTTCTGAAACTTTTCGTAGTTACGTCTTTGTGTTTTGCGTCATACTGGCTTTCCAAGCGCTATGCTGCTGTTGCCTCCATTTGCCTTGACATAAAACAAACATTTCCTGTGTTCAGCTTGGGAATGTCGCCTGATTACCCCAAGTCTAAACACCAATATACTGAGAAAAACAGAGAGAGTTGCGTGGAGTTAATAGACTTAATCCATACCAAGAACTCATTTGAATGAGGCATTTGAATGTAACCAACATTTGTATTTAAAAATATAATATTTAAATTTGCCAAGACATCTTTAGATTTTCAGCTTATACTGTATTTCACTAAGTAAAATTAATGTAACACATGTGAGCTCTAAAAAATGTTAGGTCAGTTGCATGTGTGACTGTAAAAAAACAAACTTTATCTATTCCCATGCCTTTAACAGTAATGCAGGTTTGGGTGCTACATAAATCCAGTAAAATATCACATGGGTAGAGAAATGCACACACAAACACAGACCCTACCCAGTACTTTGCAACTAAGTTATTACATATTTTACTCAAATTTATATTGTACGAAAACAATTCCAAGCATTGCATTGAATCAGTTGAGTATTGTGATAAATGGCAAGGACAAATAGCAATCATAAATCACAGTTTCTCAACTTGACAGATTTGAATTATGCTGTAGAGCAAATTTTAAATCCCCGTCACTAATGTGTTTCTAATGACGACTCATTAACTTACAATTATGAGTGGTATAATTAATATAAACAACTTGCAACAAGCAAGTTTAAGTGAACTCACCTGGTGATGGGGCGGCAGACATTTTCCCGACTGGATGACCTTGGTCTAGAGATTAGAGAGAGAAGCATGATTAAAGAATCCCTTTGGTTTGGCTGAAATACTGTGCACAGACTGATACCTTTTGACTAACGTTTTATACATTATGTGCTTACAGTAGATGTGGACTTCATTCATTCTCTTTACAAAAGTATTTTTTCCTGTTTGATACCATCACAAGTCCATTACTGTATTTGAGACATATTAGTTTTTCTAATAACATGAAATACAATGCCATTACATCCCCCATTGCTAGGGCATGAATCTAATCTATTGGAACTATATCTACTGGTTATGTCTACCCTTTATATCAAAAAAGAGAATATTAAAAAATTACTCTATAGATGTTCCATTTTAAGATGGCAGCCCATGAGGAAGTTAACTTCTACTGAATATAATCAAACCCTATCAAAATAAGGGTGAACACATTATTCACATCTAATCTATACTATTTCTCTACTTCTGTTGCATTTTTGATCTAAAAGAGTCCACGCATTCAGCCTGTACATAATAATAGTCCACTTTATCCAAATTATTTCCTCTCTGGTGAATGCTCTGCCATTTTCCTCTCCTCTCTCTCTCTGCCTGTCTGTCTTTTGACCATATGCTTCATTTCAGTGAGGAGAGGAGACCATTCATCACTCGTTCTAATTAAACATAGCCTCCTAGTGGAGCAGAGGCAGCTGGAGGGAAAAGAGGCATGAGAAGGAGATCAATTGCCAAGGGAAAGATGGATAAAGACAGAGGTGGAAGAGAAAGGGGCGGGCAGTGAGACTGGCAAAGACAGAGGGAACAGTCACAGAGATAGAGAGCAGAGAAAGGGTGTGATGAAGCTGTGAAGGCGAGAAGTCAGGTCTCTTGCCAGATGGGCCCAGCCCCATAGCTGGGTAATTGGAAGAGTAACTTCCTCCCCAGGATGCCTGACAGCCCCATCTTGGTCTATTTCTTTAACAACATGTGGCCCTTTTTTTCCATTTCACTAGAGACACATGGAAGCTGTGTGTCGCAAACTCTGCAGCTTTGGGGCTGGCAAGACTTCTCAAACGGCAGGAGACGGATTCCAAAAACTAATTGATTTCTGACCACTTTTTCTTTCACTGACAGTTTGGTACACTACATTGTTGGTGCTCGATAAACCTGAGTGGCCACCACCAATTTACATATCATGTCACATGTCTACCAGTATCTGATCAAATCTAGTCCATGTCATCATGGGAACATGATTTAAAATATGATGGTGCACTACCACACATAACCATTAATATGTTAAAACTACTCTAGTGTATTCTGTTGCAAGGGTGAGAATTTAAAGATACTGCATTAACTTTATGAACAACATGACTGAGTTTGGATAGAATAGTCAAAAAAAGAATTAAATTTCAGCCTTTGTGATTTGCTGATTATATTGGTTCAAAATGCAATTTCGATTCAAAAACAAGTAATTGCTCAGCCCTATTAAATGTTAATTTATATTAAATGTTACCATATATACTGTACCACCAATATGCCTACAACTTTTAGGAGTTATTATCCATTATTATCCATGTTAGTGGAAAAAAAATTATGAAGCTTGAAAGTGAAAAGCATTCATTTTCTTTGTAGATGTTTGTTTTTTGCCACCATTGATTCAACACTTGCATTCAACACAAACATGTACCCGACCTTTCCAAAGATCTATCAATATTTTTTATTCAGTGGGTCTGCTTAGCTGACTAGGGTTTAATTCAGTGTTCATGATAAGGACTATTAAGTATTTCAATCTGACTCATTGACCTTTATGCAGTGACACAAATACCAACACTATTACTCTTTTCTGCAACGTGGTATATAAAATGGCTGGGTTGGAGGCAGAATAAACACATTTATTTTCTACACCTTTTTCTCCAAATCCATTTCTAGCAATTGTGGTCAAATCCACAGGAATATCCCCATGGCTAGTGCCTTTAAACGTAATTCCCATTGCTTTGCTTTACAAGAAGAAGGGTGCGCAACATTTTTAAATGCCACACAAAACTAGTTTTGATTAATTTCCTTTGCCCATAAAATGTAACGTTTATCTTCTGAGTGTAGTCATTCAAGGCATTTGCATAATTAGCATCATTAATGCATAACTTTGTTCAAACAGCATGACATGTTTGACCGACTGGAGAAGAAGAGTAGAACATTCTATTTGCAAGAGTGTCATTAATGTAGTTAAGTAAAATAAGACCCCAATGTGTATCAGTGTTAAGCTTCTTGTCCCACTCATGCTGAATTCTGCTGATTTGAAGCCTTGTGTTCTGTCATCCGGCAAAAATAGAACACTCACACATCTCCTGCAGATAATGCTGGTACTTAATTATTTGTTAACACCAGTGCTTGAAGTAGGAAAAGAAATGAGTGCCACTACTCCCATTACCCATTTGAGGCATGCATCTCTGTTGGTGAAATCATTAAAAAAAATTATGAAAAGCTTTAGTAAATAAAAGATTCAATAAGATGTTAGTTATGTTCACAACATATTTATTTAAATATTTAGTCTACATTGAAATAACTAAAAAGTGGACATATGTTTCACATTTTGCCAGTTTCTATATTTCTATATCTCCTTAAAATTTTTAATGTTTTAAATGTCAAGCACACAGTCCATTTTATTTGTTGTCCTGTTATGATGCTGTCCTCCATGAGATAAACGTGGGAAGAATTCAGTAAATATAACTAAACATAAACATTAGTGAAAATTTTGAAACACTTTTAACTAATATTCTTCTTTTTCTTTTTAGGTGTCGCCACAGTTGATCATTTGCCTGATGGATATTGTTCTTATTTATCAATAAAAAATAAAAACTCCAGACACTAGACTCTCATGAGAACCGGTGAACATCAAGTAGTGCACCCTGAGAAATGATTATTCTGGACCATAATAATGAATTGGAAAGATAATCTACACAGAATAAAAGTGAAGGTACTTAAAATTGTAAAATTTAAAAGCGACAGTAATGGCCCACTTCAAGCACCAGTTCATATTTAACTGTAATGACAGTGCTGGAACTGTCTGTATACTTTATGTCTCTTATGTTTGTGTTGTTTCTTTAAAAGTGCACAATTAAATGTGACACTGAATTTAAAACAGCACATTGTAATTTCTGCATTTATTATTTATCAGTAAGTATTTATCAGTAATACAGTGAAAATTAGAGTTAATTAGAGCTTCCGCTCCTATAATATTCCGCTCCCGCTCCTAAAAGTTAGGGGCCACTGTGTACAAAAAAGCCCTGTTTGATTTGCTCCCCCCCCCCCAAAAAAAATTTTGCCCCCCCCCCCCCCCCCCCCAAAAAAAAAAAGTTATGGGATATCCCCATCCCCACACAAGGAAAACAACTCAAAACCAAACACTGTCATCAAGAATGAGCCCCCTGCTGTACTGATAATTAAAATAGGGTCCACAGTGCTTGAAAAAACTTTCATTATACACAATGACTGATGACCACAATCTCAGAAAATAACCAAGCTCAATGAAGCAAATCAGCAAAGGCTGTTGTGCAGGGTGCAATGTAAGAGAGACGCAAATCAAAGTTGACATGTCCATTATGCCATTGTTGATATGTGATCAACAATGGCACATCAAGCCTAAAAGTGTTTGTATGTTACTGTATATCACACACTAGGGCTGCAAGATATTGGACTTTTTGCTGATATCCAATATGACAACATATTGGGAGTACTTGGGCTGATAACATACAGGGGTTGGACAATGAAACTGAAACACCTGGTTTTAGACCACAATAATTCATTATTATGGTGTTTGGCTATAGCAGCACGGCCATGTATATTGACCCTGTGGAGCTCCCAACGGACAGTTTTGGTGGAAACAGGAGAGTTGAGGTGCACATTTAATTCTGCAGTGAGTTGGGCAGCTGTGGTTTTATGTTTTTTGGATACAATCCGGGTTAGCACCCGGACATCCCTTTCAGACAGCTTCCTCTTGCGTCCACAGTTACTCCTGTTGGATGTGGTTTGTCCTACTTGGTGGTATGCTGACATTACCCTGGATACCGTGGCTTTTGATACATCACAAAGACTTGCTGTCTTGGTCACAGATGTGCCAGCAAGACGTGCATCAACAATTTGTCCTCTTTTGAACTCTGATATGTCACCCATAATGTTGTATGTATTGCAATAGTTAGCAAAACTGTGCTATTACTCAGCTAATTGAACCTTCACTCTGCTCTTATTGGTACAATGTGCAATCAATGATTGGCCACCAGGCTGGTCAAATTTAGCCATGAAACCTCCAACACTAAATTGGCCAGTGTTTCAGTTTCATTGTCCAACCCCTGTATATCGATATATACACACAACCTTTTCTCTGCACCCAACTGCGGAGGTTATTTAGTCTCCTTTGTAGTGGAATTAGCAAATTTTTCCATACTCATGCTGTAGCAGATGTAGATATAAATTTCCGCATTAAGCAATAGAAGTTGAGGTAGCGGCCTATTTAGTCTAATGTTGTAGTCATTAATCGTATCACCAGATCTTGGTGTATTTGCCTATACTGATATTGTGCCAATTATATCATGTATCCCAAAAACAGACACTAATTTTTATAGCACCACATCCCCATACAATGCAGGGATGATGAATCATCAGAATAATCCACACTTTTTGTTTGATGCACTTTCATTCAGGCCAAGGTGAAACTTTCTACACTGGCTCAGAGGTGCCTGCATTAGAGTACTGTACAGTATACTGTATAACAAAAACATAATTTGCTTCTAGTTGTGAGGCAGAGTCTGAAATTCACAGTTCTCTGTTCTTTCGGGTGCGATACACAGGGTCCTTAGTTTATCAAGGGAAAGAGCTCTCCTGTTTTGCTTATAATGACATGCATCCATACAGCTAAAAAGAGTTTGTGCATGTAGAAAAGAAATTTCACACTTTGAAAATGTGGAAATAAATCATAAAACAACCCAGATTAAGGGTAATTGTTTGTGACAAGCATTAATATTTCTAAATGTCAATACTTCAGATGACCAAGTACAAACATATTTAGCTCTTCTGACTATTCAAAATTTTTATTGACTTAACTTGTCAATATAATTACTGGCTTAATTAGATGTGTTAGAGGAAATGATATCTGTCATTTTTTCCTCTAAATCGACAGAATTCTCAGATAGCAGCTTTAAATCTTTTGGAAAAAGATCCATCCCGTTACCCAAGACAACTTGGCAATATAATTAGAGGTTGCAGCTGAAACCTCTTTTAATAGTGCAGGTGAGCATATAGGCCACCTTCAGGTACACTACCAGTCAAAATTTTTGACATGCCTTCTCATTTAATGTTTTTTCTTTATTTTCATGACTATTTACATTGTAGATTCTCAATGAAGGCATCAAAACTATGAATGAACACATATGAAATTATGTAGTAAACAAAAAAAAATGTGAAATAACTCTAGATATGTTTTATATTTTAGATTCCTCAAAGTAGGCACCCTTTGTTTTGTTGACAGTGCTGCAAACCCTTGGTCTAGTCTCGATGAGCTTCATGATGTAGTCACCTGAAATGGTTTTCACTTCACAGGTGTCCCTTGTCAGGGTTCATTTGTGGAATTTCCTGCCTTCTTAATGGGGTTGGGACCATCAGTTGTGTTGTGCAGAAGTCAGGATGGTACACAGCTGACAGCCCTATTTGACAACTGTTAGAATTCATATTATGGCAAGAACTAATCAGCTAAGTGAAGAGAAATGACAGTCCATCATTACCTTTAAGAACTGAAGGTCAGTCAGTCTGGAAAATTACAAAAACTCTGAACGTGTCCCCAAGTGCAGTTGCAAAAACCACCAAGCACTACGATGAAACTGGCTCACATGAGAACCGCCCCAGGAAAGGATTAGAGAGAGCCCAGATAAATGCCACATGGAGTTCTAGTAGCAGACAAATTTCTACATCAACTGTTCAGAGGAGACTGTGGGAATCAGGCATTTATGGTCAAATAGCTGCTAAGAAACCACTACTGTGGAAAAGCAACAAGCAGAAGAAATTTGTTTGGGCCAAGAAACACAAGGAATGGACATTAGACCAGTGGAAATATGTGCTTTGGTCTGATGAGTCCAAATTTGAGATCTTTGGTGTCACCCGCGGTGTCTTTGTGCGACGCAGAAAAGGATGGCCTCTACATGCATGGTTCCCACTGTGAAGCATGGAGGAGAAGGTGTGATGGTGTGGGGGTTGCTTTGCTGGTGACACTGTTGGGGATTTATTCAAAATTGAAGGCACACTGAGCCAGCATGGCTACCACAGCATCCTGCAGTGACATGCCGTCCCATCTGGTTTGCATTTAGTTAGACCACCATTTATTTTTTAAACAGGACAAATGACCCCAAACACACCTCCAGGCTGTGTAAAGGCTATTTGACCAAGAAGGAGAGTGATGAGTTCTGCACCACCTGACCTAAACCCAATCAAGATGGTTTGGGATGAGATGGACCTCAATGTGAAGGCAAAAGGGCCAACAAGTGCTCAGCATCTGTGGGACTTTTTTGTTTACTACATAATGTGATCATTCATAGTTTTGATGCCTTCAGTGAGAATCTAAAATGTAAACAGTCATGAAAATAAAGAAGAACCATTAAATGAGAAGGTGTGTCCAAACTTTTGACTGGTACTGTATATCTTACCAGATAATAGTACATAGTTCTCCTCAGCTATCTAGCACACAGACTAAATGAATGCTGCCTTGCCATTACATACAGCTGCTTCAAATTTGGGTCAAATTAGGGTGCTTGACAGCTTAAAGAATTTGCCAACTCTCTGCACCATGCACGTGTATGTCATGGGTGTTAAGAATACTCCATGTGGTCATTATTTTCCTGCCTCAAAATAGAAGTGGCACAAGCAGGTGTTCAAGCTTTTTAAAAAAAAAAAAAATAAAAAAAATTCAAGACTTAAGCTTGAAAGCAGACACCACATAGAACCACAAAACAGCTTGGGGATTTGAAAATAGCAAGAACATTCTCCATTAATTTCGTATATGATAAGGTTTTACTGATAAAACCAGCATCAAGCTTAATGTGTTTTCCGATAGCAAAAGGTTGCCACCACAGGTCCTGACTGGCAACATTTGTATTATATCATTTTAAAAATGATGGCGACAGGGCACAAAAACTTTAACTACATCACAGGCTGTATATAGGCTTCTAACTAGTGGCATTTAAGAATGCCACTGGTTACAATAATGGTTAACTTAATCTGCCTTGATATTTACTCTGTTATTCAAAACAGATCCAAAGATCAAGGAGATGAGCAGACCTAAGAGCACAATGTGTTGTTTCAGTAATACAATTTGCTTTGAAGACGCCAATCATATGTCAATACAATGCCTCGGTCTCAACTGGACTAAATGGGATTGTTGTAAATAAATATTTTACTTAGTAAAATGGCAGAATAATGTCTTCTTTAAAGACAACCTTTGTTAAATATGTGTGCATATCTGTAAGCTTATAAAATACAATCACTTTGGATATTGTGCGACAAGGCCTAGTTAAAAATATAAATGTAATATAAACTTGTCGGTGTTTAGAATCCATTTCTGCAAGATTATTTCTCCTCAATGTCTCATGATTGAATCATCCTGAACAAAATAAATGCATGTGAAATTTAATCTTGGAGTGACATGTAATCTGAGGGTCCTCATGTTATACCAAAAAACTCTTATAGCAGACTGCTGTATCCTGTCTCTTATTGCATGTGGATTCCCAGGAGGGTAGTTTATTCCATATGAGCCCCTGCTTTCTCCTGACTCCTGCTGCACATAAAACACCTCCAACATGTAGAATATGTTGTCAAAGCAAGGCACAGCACTGTGCATGGTAAAATAGATTTTTCATCACAAGCTGCCTCAGTGTGAGATTGAGAGCAATGAAATATCACCCAGTTGCAATTAAGTTAAATCATGCATATATTAACTTTCCCTGTGCAGAGGTCCTTGAAGTCTGCTGAAAACTTGATTGAATGTTTAGACAAGTTTGATTTGCTTTTAAATGAAATTAAAAGCAAATCAAAATTCACATCCATGGTGGCAGTTAGTTACCATACTGAACAAGTCAATATTTTAGTGTCCAACATTATTCTATAAATTGGAGGCCAATACTGAACAGTTTATATTTTTTTTTCTGTATCTTACTTTGAGGAAATTAACACTGATTAATTTCCTGGCATGATTTATCTGTTATTCACAGTGACATTAGCTTCTTACACCCCAATCTAATTAAGGCTTAAGATAATGTAATGAAATCCAGTTCGACAATCTAGCACTGGTTTCCCAGACCATGTCTAATGATCCATTGGCTTTCCAATATAAAAGGTGTCACTGTAGGGTGAAAGTGAGAAAGCAGACACCACCAAATGAGCAGCTCTTTATTCCTCTGTTGAGGAAACTCAAACTGGGTTATTAGGTAAATCTTTTAATCAGGCAAACCTATTCAATACAAGCACAGCACTGATACAACACCAATTCCTTCCCCGTCAACTGCTGACACATATGATGCACTGCCTATTGAAAGGACTGCCTCATCAGAAATTAACCACCAAACTCAAATATTCTATAGTTTGCAGGATTACCTCTGTGCAATATGCAGTTACTCCCAAAGATTCCTCTTGCCTTCACTGTAAATATGAATCAATGAGGAAACAATGAAAAATAGTTTTTGATTTGCTCTAAAAATTTAGAGATTATGTTTTTGAGTTTGCTCATTTTCATCTTATACTCCTAATTACAAAAGTCTTTGAATGTACCATATGCATCTTTTACACAACTGGAATACAATTACACATTTGTAGCAGTGGTCGTGGTTAGCACTGCTGCCTCACAGCAAGAAGGTGCTGGGTTTGAATCCCAGTCTAGGACTTTTCTTTGTGGACTTTGCATATTCTCACTGTGTTTGCATGGGTTTCCTCAGGGCTCTCCAGTTTCCTCCCACCATCAAAACATGTATGAAAGTCAGGGTGCTTTCGCACCTAGCTTCTTGTTCCGAAACTGGGAGCATTTCTCCCCCGTATCAGTCCCAATTTGTTTGTGTGAACACAGCAATCGCACGCCATTGTGGAACAAATCAACCGAGCTCAAGCCGCCTGGACAGGTGATTTCAGCTCGGTTACAATCACTCCACGGAGTGGTTCGTTTGTAGTATGTACACAACTGTCACATGAACCAGCATGACTACCCTACCCTGTCACCAATAAAGCAGAAGAAAATATAATATAGCTATAAATCGGCTACCAAGCAGCATCCAAAATGAGTCTTTGGAATACAAACTGTACGTGATAAGGTCATTAAAAACAAGTCTCCTTTTTAGGTGTGGGTGTCTTGTTATCATCACCAGAAAAAAGGTCATTTTTTTCTCAGATATAGCCTTACCTGTTGAAACTGGAAATTTTCATACACTGATAACTGACATCAAGATGAACTTGATAAATGACCATCAAGAAAACGGCAATAAATGTTATTGAGCACACTCGCTGGCGATAATCCATTTTCATTTACGGCACTCTGAGAGAGTTCCTGAAGTCCCAATTCTCCACAAAACTCTGACCAATCACAAAACAGTTTGTAAGCACATAGCTTTGAGAGCGTATCGATTCAAGAATGCAGTGTGAACACGAAACAAAGCCAAGGTTAATTGCAACATTGTTAGAAATTAAAAAGGGATTTAATCAGAAGTAAATAATGTGACCTCGTAATTTTTTTGTGCAATTTTTCCGTTATATGACAGTAAAGATCCTTTCATTTCCTTAATTATTATGCTTTACCTCTCTATTTCTTTCCAATGAATAATAAGCCAGTCATGTTTGGATTTCTACACTTATGCCTGCTTCTTCGTGCATAACCACAACTTGCAAACAGGGAGACAGCCTAAAACCAGCTGTAGCAATTCTTATCGTGATCAAAAAGTGATCATATGTGCATGGGGGTCACTGCACGCACAATGTAAATTAAATGTAGTAAATGTAGATTCACTAGTAGCTTGTTGGCTTTAAATGCATTAATATGTACACCAAAATTAAGGGAAAATAATAGGGTACACAAAAAAAGGGCGTATTTATATTTATGTTCCAAGAACTCTTCTGCACCATCTGCTTTTAGTCGCTCCAGTAACAACACAACAAAACTGAAATGCTAAATAAGCAAAGATGCAGTGGAGCTTAAAGAAACTTTAAACAAATGAACCTTCGCCCAGGTTTATTTTTTCAGTGTCTGAATAATTCCGGTGTCTGAGCCAGCTTGTGTTCTCTGACTCACTCTCCCTCTTCTCTGTCGACTCTAGGAAATGCTCCAGGTATTCACCAAGTGCCTAATGCCCATTTGCTTCCTCTAGCCACTCTGGCCTCCCAGGATGACTCAGACGGAGTCCATTCTGGGTGTTCACTGAAATCATTCAAGCTGTCCTCTCCCTCTTCCCACAGAGCAGAACACCTCATGTCTCCTGCTCTTACACCCTCAGGACTCAACTTACTGAGTGGACACTTGCAGAGAGCTAATGGATCACAGGCAAGCTTCAAGCCTCTTTTCTTCATTTGATGATATGTCAGAAATACAGACTAATATCATGTTTCCTTAATATTTAGCAATCCCTTTTTGCTAAAGGTTTTCAAGAAATGAATTATTTTCTTCAAATATTTATCTCTCAATTTGTTCTGCTTGGTAATAGCTACAGGTGGTGACGGGTAATGAAACAGAGGCTAAATTTATATGAATTTGTGTCAGCATATTAGTATGCGTGCATGAATCATTTAACAGTCTAGACTCTTAAAACAAACTTCATTGAACCCACTCAAAATAGTAAAAATTATATGCAGCAATAGATGATGTGACAAATTTTGAGAAAAAAAATTATTATTACTTTACTGCAACAAATGACTCCATATTTAACCCTTGGATTAAACCTCCGTCACAGTTAGCTGCCATTTATATAAATGTCTATGTAGATTTAGGTATAAATCTAGTTTTTGGCTGTAAAAAAGATAACATCATATTCCGTCATATTCTATTTACTTCACTTACGCAACACAACAGGGTGTAAAGTTAATGCATCATCAAAATAATTTTGGAGACATTATTTGAAGGTTGAGAGAGTCTACATTGTGTCGCTGCATTTTAAAAGCCATGCAATGTGTCACAAATGTTATTTTTAACCACTCATCTCAAAATGACTGCAAATGCACTTACATACATATTTCATTTCATGGGATACAGTGCTGCCTAAATTAGTAAAAATAGTGTTAGGTTTAAAAAAGAAAATTTGTAAACCTGTTTTTCTCATAAGACCTGGCCAAGTGAAAGAATAGTGACATGAAATCCACTGCAGGTACTGCCAAACTTAACAGCTGGACAAAAAGCTGTAAGTAGAGAATGGCTCACAGGTGAGCAAAAGTTGTATTGCTGTACCTGAAATATCTTTAACTGAATCAATATCAAATTATTGAATCAACTGAATCAATATCAAATAGCAAATTAAATCGATTTGTAAATGCAAAATTAATCCTTATGGGCAATGACCTTTCTCAAAAAAACATTTGGAAACACGTGAGGTTGAGTACTCTATCGTTGAAATCTAGACTCCAATTTGCAGACTGTGTTGACTCCTTAAATTTCATACCAGGATGATAAATGTGGAAGTAGTTGTTTTCCAAAAGTTCAAGTAATTGTTTTCCAAAAGTGCATTACAAATAGAACTGCCTTATTGTAAAGAAAAGAATAGAGGTGATAAAGCCTTGCTACTAAAAACCCCTCTCTCATTGAACCTCTAATTGAAGCTGTCTCAGCTGTCTCAGATCCTGAACATGTGTGTGTGTTCTTGTATTTGCAATGTCTTTAGGGCCTTTTCTGTTGAAAAGGACTAGCAGTCTTAATGGAGACCAACACCTGGTCCAAATGAAGTGGCAGAACTGCACTTCTGGTTTGAATTGTGCTTAAGATTGGAGTTAGACATTCACTGAATATGGTTTAAGTTGGGGACAGAGCTTTGTGTAGGCTGTCTAAGTCAATTGAATTCAGTGCAGTACATATCTTGGTGGGGCTTTACCTTAAAATGACACTGCCTGATTTACGTTACACTGTCTCCAGCTTCACCACTATGTGAAGTCACTAATGTAATGATAAACATGGCCTTTGAAAATGTCCTTTTTAGTCACATGGTGCAATAGTGGCTAGCAATGTTGCCTCATAACAAGGAAGTCGCCAGTTCAAATCCTGGTTTAACCAAGGACCTTTCTGCATGGAGTTAGCATGTTCTCCAGGTACTATGTTTTCCTCCCACAGTCCAAAAAGGTTAAATAAGTTGAGGCAATTGACTAAAGATGGGAATGTAACAGTTTATGGTTGTTTGACTGTGTGTTTGCCCTATGACAGACAGGTGACCTGTTTAGGGTGCACCCTGCCTTTCTTGTAATCTGGGGACAGAGTGGTGAGTGAGTGAGACTGTGTGTATGTGAGTGTGAGTAAGAGAGAGGGCTAGAGCTAGAGTAATCTGTTACATCAAATTTTGCATTATAATGTGGCCCACACACACTAAATAAATAATATTATAAAATCTAAAATAGTACTACATATAAATGTATTATAATTCTGTTATTAAACTGGACTAATTTAGAACAGCAGTATATCTGCTGCTATACACCATCACTGTGATCAAGCAACCTCTGTTATTCTTCTATTTTTCCTCTGTGCAAAATAATCACAGAATGTGACTTTCATGCTTTTTATTTTTAATGTAAACAAAATATTGTAAATCTAAAGGCTGATCTGTCCGTCTATCAAAAGCTACCAAAGAGAAGGACAACGCTTGATGGGAGCATTGAAGTCATGACGTGACATTTTTCTCTCCGTATCTGAGAGAAACAAAACTGTCACAGACAGCGCTGATCTCCCTCTCCAACCGCGCACAGCACATGGGTTGCTTGGGGCGTCCACTGGGAATGACACCATGTCAAACCTCCTATCAATTCGAGTTGTCAGCAGGAATGAGTGTTGTGAAACACTGATGTCAAAAATCCCCGTGTTTAGCTGACAGGTTGGGAGATGATGTATGCTACCTGGCCAGCCTCAAAGAATGGCTGCACTCCAGTCTGTTGATGTGACTGCATCTCCAGGCCAACAAAAACACATTTTTCTGCAGTCAGTCAGCTAGAGTGTCATCCTTATATTTTCCTCCTCTCAGACTTTGTAATACTCCTCTTAATGTACAAGTCATTTGTATAGAGTCTTGATAATTTAGTACACATTATAAGAGGGAAATGTATGGATTTGACTACATTGGGTGTAAAGTAGAAAAAAATGCTGTTTTGGACAGCATTTTTGGTACATCTTTGAGTCTTATTTAGAACAGCAAGAAGGCACCAACACTTTGAAAGGAATCTACTGTAGAGCAGCTGAAATAAAATCACCAAGGCCATTAAATAAATGAAATCACTCTTAGCTTCTTTGTAATGAAACCTTGGAGCAACTTGGTTCAAAAAAAGATGGGCTGCTTCCAGTTTGCTGATGAGGCACGAGGATGGGTTGAAGATGTCATTTCACAGCCTTGTTAAATCTGAGGTGTCTGAAAGGATATAGGCAAAGATGGTCTTCACTGATTTCTCTTCTGTTTATAACCGTGCATCCCCATTCATACTGCAAGCTGTTGTTAAACTATAACTGGATTTCAACATTATTAACTTTATAAACCTCGATATCAAAAAATAGAACAAATTGTCAAAATGGTTCTCTTGTCCTTGGCAATAGACAACAGTATGTGACAAATAGTGTGTAAATACTGTAGGTAGAAACCTTTCTGAATGATACACTTACTTTAGACACCAAAACTGATTTTACTCAAACATGCAAAGCAGTGTTTAGAGTTCCATAAGGTACAAACAGTATGTCACTGAGCTGGTGTTAGCAAATGCTGTGATCCACTTGCAAATATTTGGAACAATTGTGCCACACTCAATGGCATGAAATTAGATCAACTTCACTTGTATCAGACCATGGTCTGCTAAGGCAATCTTAATGGACTTGCAGCTCCCTTTATACAGTGAGTTTAATGTACTACCACCAAGGTGGTTTTATCCCAAAGTAGAGCAGCTTGTAGATACATGAGATCATTCCACTCATCTTTTCTAGTTTTAGTGATGTTAACCTGTTTATTTTTAGTTTATTTGTGTAGTTCTATATACAGTATATCCTATGGATTATCATTTTTGTAATATTTTGTTGAATTTCTGGGATGTTGTCTAGGCTACTGTCTGTTAGCCAAATTGCCCCTTCTGCAAAATACATTTTTAGCACTTATCACATCACTGACGCACAGGATCATTGCATCTAGGGAATAAATTGTCACAAACAACTAACTTTGATTTTTTTTTCCAATCTGGGCACAAAAGACAAGTGAACTGTCTTCATTGAACATGCAAGAAATTGGCGCTCACTCCTAGCTGGTTATAACTTGCAATCTTTCAACAATTATAATGTTTTATTCTTCACCTTAATATTATTGCTATGGGAAAGGCAGCGAATCAAATTAAACTGTTAAGTAGAGCGAATGAGCCATTTGTCTACATCCATGGTTCTCAAACTGTGGTGCATGTAGAACCAGTAGTACGCGAGCTTCCTCTGGTGGTACTTGGAGGAAAATACTGTTCTACTGTATACACCAGGGTATGTGATCAGAGTGAAGCTGAGGAGTGTGTAGAAACTGAAACAAATAACAAAATAATAATACATTAAGTGATAATGATTAGAGTCACTTTATCTCTCACTCCATCGTAATCTAATCTTAACCTTTCACTATACCAGTGGCTAAAGTACATGTGAGGAAGATGAGGATGATGAGTATTTTATTGGGAATAAATCTGCCTACTGTGAAAAGTCTGTAGCTGACTTTGCTTGGCCTATTTACACTAATGTATTTTAATGTTAATTTTAATGTTTAATGTAACGGTTAACGGTGTTATTTTAAGGTGGTTTGAGAACCACTGGTCTACATCTATATGAGAGTATTATAAAGCGAGGGTAACGCACAAAAAAAAATCATCTCTGTTTATGGCTGTATGCAGATATTTACTGGGGCTGTCACTTTCAACTGTGGGTGGGCGATATGAAAATATTAGATCATGAAGGATTAGAACTGCCAAAGCAAAGAGATCGTAGGCACCATCTTTAGGGAACATTCTGTGTATTGCTGTTCTATGCTCTTGCACAGACACATCTGTTTTGTTTTGTTTTGTTTTTGTTTGTTTGTTTTTTTTTGTTTTTTTGTTTTTCCCTCAACCAATAGTGTCCTCACACTATTTGCTAGTCCGCTTCATGCCCACCCTAGAGCAACAGTGATCGACCAATCATAGCAAACTACAAGCAGTGTTGTGGATTTCTCATTCCTGAGCCTGTTTCAATTCAGTGTAGTGGGGAGATATTGCTGAAAATAAAAACAAAATATGGTTTAGTTCTTTACAAAGCTATTACTCCTAAAGGCAATGCAGCACTCTCACAACACATGTAAAGGTGTTGTTTACCTATTAAAATTTTTCTATTAGGGCTATGTTTTAAAATAGGGAAATTGTTTGGTTGCACTGTTCAGTAACTTAAAGTTTTTAAAAAAAAAAGAGTTATTAAGAATCACTGTAAAAAATTCTGATAAAATCGTGATTGTGATTTTATTGTGTAAAAAAAAAAAAACGTGATATTTTCGCCACATTGTCCACCCCAGCTTCAACGAATCTATTCATTCGAATGAATTTCAACACTGCCTTCGCACACTGTCGTTGCTGCTCCCCCAAACATCACAGCTTTTACTACCTTATTTACAATTTCAATGATTGTTCATCGTCATATGATATGATAAGAAAAGTTATGAGCGCGGGCCACACGGTTGGTGTAGGGGTTAGCACTCTTGCCTTAGCAGCAAGAGGTCCTAGGTTCGCAACCCTGTCAGAGTTTGCATGCTCTCCTCCTGTGTGCATGTGCGTGGGTTTTCACCGGGTACACCGGCTTCCTCCCACAAAAACATGCAGATTTGCCTGTACGTGTGAATGTGGTGTGAATGTGAGAGTGAACGACTGTCTGTCTTTATGTGGCCCTGTGATGGACTGGCGACCTGTCCAGGGCACCAACGCCCTTGCGACCCTCAGTGGAGGATAAAGCAGAAAATGAGTTAAAGTGAGAGAGTAATGAGCACTCTCTGCTGGATCCTTAGGGGTACTACTTCAAATGGTCTATAAGATGACAGCACCAACTTCAAAAAGTCATTATGCTCCAAGGTGAACTTTACACTTATTTGATATCAGATTTTCAAATAAAAAGTGACAGCCCTAATATGTATACACACATGCTTTTGTGGCACAGCATCATTTACATGGCAACGATATGTAACCGTTGACAGTTACACGCAGTAATTCCTGTGATTTGCATGATTTCATTTTAGAGGATTTGGGAGCTATCGTGTCTGACTCACTATGAATCTTTGGCAGAGAGATTTTTTTATAACCATCAGACAGGCAAAATGAAAAGCGGATCATTTGAGACTATTGCAGCTGTGATTGTCAAATTTATCCCAGCAAACAGGAATGAGATCAGAGTTGAAAATGGGAAAGCTAGATTACAGCAATAATAATATGATGGGTGAGGGTTGTGTAACTTTTCTACCTGGGTTCTAAGCTGAGAATGGCTAATACTTCTTTAATAAATCACTGTCAAGGGCAGCTGTTGTCTGAAATCTGTGTCAGGGTGAGCTAACAATGAAAATCCAGACTTGCAGCAGACAACTGCTGGGTAGCATCTTTTTTTTTGTTCAGCTCATCTAAACAGAAAAAGAAACATATTCTTGAATTCATTACTGTGAAAAAAATCACATTCCTCTTTTTTGTGACAAGACCTCAGTAATCTTGTTCTACAACTTATGAAGAATGCATATATGTTATACGCATATGCACACAAATACACCCCATTAATTCCATGGCCCAGTGAAGCCAAAATATGCATTAACTCATAAATGCATTCACTGGATTTTAACACAGTGTCATCAAGTAGACAGAGAAAAAATAATGATATTAATGGTATTGAGTCCTCCATATGTTCAGCTGTAAGAGCTCACATATTCTGAAAAGTTCTGATTAATTAAGAGTCAACTGCTGACAGTAATTAAGCATGGATAAAACAACATTACACTATTACTGTAATGTAGATATAGGGTTGCCACTCTCGATGTTAACAGTGTCACACACTGCTCAGGCACACAAAGATATTCCAAACCATGCCAATCCAGCTCCACCATTTATTTTATGTTATTACTGATATAAATCCTACTCAATTCATTCTTACTAATCATTTGTTGCACCTGCATTCCAACAAAAATCTCCCCTTAGTCACACTTTGTTACAGACTACCAAGATTTGATCAGGGGCTGAGTGGAGGGTGTGGAGGGTGGAGGGTTGATCACAAGGTAGAGGATTTGGCTTCAAAATGAGAAGCAAAAGCACCTACTTAGCAATTTTCCAGACCTAATGATAAAAAGGGAACCTGATGAGTCAACATTTTTGGTTGCCCTGTGCTAGTTAACAGATTTTGCTGCTCTAATTTCATATCTACATATTCTGTCTCTTCTGATAATATTAAAAAAAATCTGAGAGATCCCAGATGAATTCATGAATGTAAACAGGTCAAACAATCCCAGGCTAGGCATATTAGTACTGTAGTTAATAATCATGGTTTAATGCTTAAATGATTTTGTATTTGATGCAAACTCAAAAATATCATTGCTCAAACCTTCAACAAAGAAGCGGATTCAGAATTCGACAATCCATGTAGTATATCTGTGAATCTTATCCTTAAATACAATTACTGTTTGAGCACCAGTCCAATGACATTTATTCCCCCCCTCTGGTATCCACATATTTCCACCAGGCTGTCTCTCCCATGTTGCTGCACATTCTCAAAAGAGTATTGGTCTCCTGGTAAAATATGATTGTGAAACTATATCCATTTATATTTCTTGACAGTATCTACTGTAATATCTCCCAAATCAAATAAATGTCATTATCCATCACACAAGGCAGTACGTTCTGATTTGAGAGGTAGAGGAAAATTCAATTCACTTTGGCCTAATATCCATCTATCAACATTGAACTTTTTTAATTGCACTTTAAAGTTCATATTTTTTGGTCACGGGTCTGCCCTGCTGTATACGGTATGATTCTTCTTTCTAGAGTTCATTTTATTTCTAGACAGGCCAAGGTCAATAAAAAAATATTTATTTCCAAACAAACAGAAAAAAGCAGATACTTGAACCACAGGCTTAAAAGAATGCTTCACAAAGTCGGAGAGCGGGCATGTTTTATTATTATCATTACTGATAAACTCTAGTGACTAGGCATAATATGGAGGGAGGGTGAGTGTCATATCGATTTGCATGGGACTAATATTGGCATAGGACCTCATTGTCTACCGAAAGGTAATTTGCAGTGGAGATTTTAGTTTACAAATTACGGACATGCACGATTCAAACGGGATTAAGATCACAGATATCCTCTCCAATTATTACATATTACTAGAAGTCCCCAGGTAATACTAATCCTGTACAAATAGGGCTTATTTCACACTCTGTTGGGATGCACAGCACATGAAGTGGTCTTTGATAACATGAAGGTCTTTAGGTCAAACAGCATCAAAAAACTTTTTGTTAATTAAAAAATATTTCTACAGATACATATGTGGAGACACTAGGATATCTTTGCTTCAATGCTTGACAATGGTTACTTTAATTAAATTCAGTACAAATCACAGGTTGGTGTTACTACACATGCAAACATTGCAAATGAGGTATCCAGTGGAGTCAGACACCCACAATTCAGATCACACCATGCTTTTATTATGAATCAGGAAACGTGTGGGGGCCATGTTAACTTTATGTTTAAAAAGTTATTTGTTGGATTCATTTTGCAGATTTAAAAAAATCTGACAGATTTTTTTTAAAAAAATTTAAAAAATCTGACTGATTTTTTTAATCCATTCATCTTCATTTCAAGGTCCTTCACCCTTGCATGAAGGTTTCTTGTTTGCCAGTTCTAGCAGCTGTTGGCTTCTTGACCTATGCTTTACATTTTAGTGCGTCACGCTAATGCAGTGTGTGTGGAAACAGCTGTGATGAGAATAAACAGTTGTGGCAAACAAACAGATCAATTCTTAAATTTAAGTGAAATTTTATTTTTAGCACCTCAGGCATATAGAAAATCCAAAGTCTGTTTATCAGCAGGACCCAGCCAGTAATCTAGAGATATAGAGTACATAAATTCTAGTTTAATGTCTGTGGGCATTTTGAAGGACATTTTGGTGCTGAAGTAAAAACAAAAGTTGACATGCAGACTCTGTCCTGCAGGATTCTGCACTTCACAGTGTACAAAGTAATGCTAGTTTTCCATGTTATTTGAAATGTGTGTATGAAAATATGAGGACATAACTTTCATATTGAATGATCAAGCCTGGATATACCGTGGGGGGAAAATGTTAATGTAAATGTAAAAAATAACTTATTCAAAAGATATTGGAAAGGGGAAATCATTAAAGGTTTTTACAATGTGAAGAGATTAGAAAAGCAGACCAGAAACAGCAGACGCTTGGAATACACTGTCATTCTCAGCTAAGGTCACAGCATGTTTGTTTTAACCTTTTACACTGTTCTAATTCTGAATTAAATCCCTTTGTGTGTCTTTAGGGACTCAGTTCACATAATACTTGAGCCACTTCCAACATCATGCTTGGAAATGTCTTATTTTCTTTTATAAAAAACACACACTGTAAGAAATGGGTCAATCTGGTAATGAGGTAATCAGATTACCTAAGTGCACTACAGCAATTTCAGTACTGCAAAGAAGGATTTACGATAAACACTGACTCAGGCTGTATGTCGTTTGTGATTATATCGTGTGTAATTCTACTTAGAAAGAAAGGAGCGAATGAAAAAAAGTATTTCTTTTAGAGACGGAACTTATTTCTAGAACTTGTTTTGGTTTTTCCATTTTGAGAATTGTGAATATGGTTCATTTTACAGACTGAAGAGATTTACAAGGTTCAAGTTAAGATTTGTTATTGAATTCATTACAAACATGTAAGCAAAAAACTGGAGAGAAAACTGTACAGAGACCAATAAGCTTGAAATGATTGGCTGCAAGGAATGATAGGTTTATTTCTTCATTTTGTATGGACTGTATGTACAACTAAGCCTGTTTTTCCCTTCAGCAAAGAGCAAATACACTAAGATGAAAATAATACCCTGGACATGGAATAGAATTAGACTGTATACATTTTTTTTTTCTTTAAGCAATATCATTGTTGTATTGAATGGAGTCTGGGTTTGTCTTTCTAACAAACATGTTGACATATTTTGCTAATATCCAACTCCTCTCATGACTGTCTCACAAGTCTTCAGTGATTCTAATGGGGTTATTGCCAACTTATTGTTTGTTTAATTTCCAGGGGAAATGCTAGCAGAGCACCATAGCATATATTTATAATTTATTGCTTTCCCCTACTGTAATATATGGTCAGAATTAGACAAGAGTAAACAACAATCATAAACAATGGATGACTTTGGGTCAAGATTTTAGACTGCAAATAGACTGCAGATTTTAGACTGCAGATTTTAGACTGCAAAAAATACTAAGGCAGGTTTAAAGGCCAATGTCACCATTTAACACAGCCTTGGTCCCAGAAGCCTGGGACCAAGGCAGTTTCAGTTGGCTTGATCCATTTTAACTCTGCTCTTACTTGAGGCACTACATGGTTCAGTAGGTTTATACAAATTCTACAGCATGTATTCTTGAGGAGAGTTCTTTGTGAACTTTTCACCTACAGTATGCGTTTGAACTGATGAAGCAGTAAGAGGAACATGAATAGCACTTCTAAAAAGAAAATGGGAAAATGGATAATGGGAAAATGGAATAAGGTCTAATACATGTTCGCACACAGTTTTGTTTTGTATCCGTAACCACCTCCGCCAAGAAAGTTACATTTTCACCAGTGTTGGGTTGTTTGTTTGTTAGCAAAATAATTCAAAAAGTTATGGACTTTGGATTTTGATGAACTTTTCAGGAAAAGTGTGTAATGGGACAAGGAACACATAGTTAGATTTTGGTGGTGATCTGAAACGCCGTCTGGACACAGGAATATTTTTATCATTATATGCCGAAGCCTGATCATGTGACACACATGCAACACTACATTCATTTATGTGCACTTCCTGCCACCATGCAACAATTTAATGGTGCTGCAGTTCATTACCTCCGCCAAGGAGATTGTGTTTTTGTCTGTCGATTCCCAAAAAAACTCAAAAAGTTGTGAGTGGATTTTAACAAAATTTTTAGAAAAGGTGCGTGGAAAAGGAACAGATTGTTAGATTCTGGTGGTGATCTGAAGTGCCGTCTGGATCCAGGAATTTTTTGAAGGACTCTTTATCATTGCTTGGCAGAGGTCTACGCTCCTTGAGTGCTTCTAGTTCTATACGATATACAGAGAATGCTGTAAAACATAAGAAAATGCATTTCTCTGTAGATTAATAGAGACACCACAGCCAATGGAGAGTAGTATTTTAACAGTCCAGTCTTAAGTAAAATACACAATGAGTATTGTTGGCAGGTTCAGACCTGGAATGAATAGATCTGATCTTAAGTGAACAGTGCTTAGCATGACTGTGATCACTTCTGGTTTTCACGAATGTGGCCGAACACACGTGTCTGCTGTCAATATGATTGTGTTTGTGCAAGTGAGGCAATGGTTTAGGTGAATGAACCTAAACCAATATTTATGGTACTGAGAGGCCATCAGCTGAGTGGGTGGGCTCTAATAAGTCCAGAGAACAGATTGCCTTCATCCATGCAGCAGAACATGGCCACATACAATACATCCCAAAATGACCTCAGAAAGTGGTTTTGTAAACATGGGACTAAAAAACAGCGATGGTTCACACCTGGTTGAGAAAGTATATCTGTCAAACAACAGTTTAAAGGTCCCATAGAATGGTTTTGAACCATAAATGTAAGCTAATGAGGTCTACTGAGAAACAAAACCTGAAAAACTCTGCACAGAAACCCCATCTGCAGCTGCTCTTTCTTTTCCTGTTCTTACCCATGCTGTTCTCCAGAACACTGAGTCTCTTATGATTGGCCACGTAACCGAAGCAAATGACATGCCCCCTCCCAGAGCTGCTTGCTCCGCTTCATGCTTAACACTAGCCGTTAGCACTGAGCAGCATGAAGTAGCTTCATTGCAGCCCCTCGTAGCTCCTTGCCTTTTGATTCAGAGTCACGAGAAACTGAACCACTTCCACAGCCAAGGCTGCAGCAGGATGTTTCACAAAGGTAATCAGAGGTAATCAGAAAAGAGTGCCTGTTCAGAGGCTGGCAGAGAGCAGCAATAAATTGGCTTAATCTGAAGAGACCATGAGGTTTTTGACCAGAAATATTATTTAATTTATCTAAGTAGACATCTGTAATCTTGATTTTTGGTTCAAAAAGACCATTCTATGTGACCTTTAATGTTTTCTGCTCTACCTTGCCCATTTGTTTTTGTTTTTTTTTTAGATATCCCCATAGCTAGCTGGTGACACTGTGTAAAGTAATTTTGTTTGTCTGAGGAAATGTAACTGTACTTTCTGCACACCACGGTCTGTCTGTCTGTTCAGAGGTAACTACATATCAATGCACAAAGAGATGGGAAAAATCTGCTGCAAAGAAGTACTGAAAAAGTAACATTTTGCCCAGTAGTAGTAACTAAAGTGTGTTAAGAAAAAATAATAATTACCAGACTTAAGTTTGTTTTTATACATAAACCTTTTGCTTGCCATTTCCTCAGCTCCTATATTTGCATATATACTAATGTTTTCACTGTTTTGCACACTAAAAGGTATGATAACTGCTGACAAATGTATACTATGAATGTCCAGTGAATCTTGAATCTTCACTGATGAAGTCTGGTAATGGAGCATCATTTTGAGTGGCTGTTCATTTGTTATTAACCTGGTGTGTTATTTGTCCTAAAGATAAAAAAACAATATTATAGACCAGGAGAAGAAGGTGTTTTTTAAATGCATCAGAGATCACAGAGGATAAAGAAGGGATTGATGGGTTTCCCTTTGTTTTGCATATACTATTTAAAGACTGGTGGATAAGAGGCATAAAGCCCAAAATTTGCTTTGGTCTCATGTTAAATTATGTGTATATGAAGCAAGAAATTACATCTACTACTTGTATTTTAATAGTATCTGTGTCAGAGCATTGATCCGTCATGTGAGCTAGAAACTGTTGCTTTTGTCACCCACCCAGCCATCCAATATGACTTTGGTTGTATCATATCGTCCTGACCATTGTGTTGCCTTCAATAGCTGAAGTTCATGGCCATAGGGTTGATGCTGCAATCTGAAAAGTGTAATGTGGTTCCTTCAAGTGTCATGGGCTCAGTCAGAGGAGGAGGTAATGGTGTGTAAAGGTTCTGGGTTTATGAACAAGCAATACAGCCCTCTGATTAGAGCAGCATTCACTATATTCAAGCCTTTGTGACACCTGGAGACACAATTAGTCTTGACGACCAAAGAGCCCTCTTATGTCCATCTTTTACCTGCTCCCAGTCCTGTCCTCTAATTCAATTTACCGGCAGTGAGTATGATTGCTGTGTGGATCTAAGACAAATCTAATCAGAACGCTGCCCAATACTACTCTGTTAGTGGAGAGGGACCACATGTGCTCACAACAAACTGATATGCACACACACACACACACACACACACAGAGACAGAGAGAGACAGACAGAAAGAGAGAGAGAGACATATAATGTCTGCATTTATCAGAACCTTGCATGGAACAAAGTAATTTAAAAAAATTGCTGAAATACAATATCTGCACTAGGAAAATGTATCATTTGATGAAGTTAACTTGATTTAAAATTAATTTCTCCTTACCTAATCTGACTGCAGTTTAGTAAGAAGTCGAGATTCACTATAATAATAATTTTATCTTCAGGTAAATTACCATGTCATGTTCTTTCTGATGGTAAACACACTTAAAGCCAGTAAATAAACGTCCACTCCCAAACAATTAGAGGACCACCTTATAGTTCCTTTATAGTCTACTCACTGCAGATATATTATATAAAGTGAAAAAGCAAAGGAAAATGCCCTAGTAAATCCTTCACTTATTACATTTTTTCCAGTATTGTTTTACTTCAGTTTTCATTACCAAAAAAGTCAAACCCTCACACATAAATGGTAAGCATTACTGGAAAGTGACAAACCTTATGTTCCATTATGTGACTATGAGACCTGCAAAAGGACTGTGGTTCAGTTGTACTTTAACTTCTATTTATTAATTAAAATTTAGTAGTAAAGACAAATGTGTGTTTATAAAATATGATTTTGATTGGTATCAGATCCAGGATTTTCCTGATATACTGTAAATATTATAAAATTTAAAGGTCAAATTGACAACATTGTTCTTCTTCCAAGTTACAAAGTGGTGTGATGATATGAATCGAAATAAAAAGTGAACCCAAAATAAGCGGAAGTCCAGCCGCAGGTAGAAAGTTTAACACGACTTATTTACAAAAATAAGGGAACAAAAAAACAAGCCAAAGGGTAAACAATAAAAGCAAGGAGACTGGAAAAAAGGGGACAAAAACGAGGAGTTAAGAGCCAAGAGTTTACCACAGAACAAAACGAGACGCACTGACGACTGTAAAAGTAGAAACCAGGGTTTAAAACGCAGTTGTCCGATGAGGAGATGAGTTGCAGGTGCATGAATAGAGGCTCTGCCTGGTTGCCCAGCCAGCCTCCTGAAACAAAGCACGCAAAACAACTCCAAAAGAAACAAAGAGGGTTAACAAAGAACATTACTGGGATTGCTGCTTGTACAGCAATCCTACTAAATAGGAGACAGGAAATCAGACCCTGACAAGTGGTTTCCTGCCAGATGTTGCATCTTATCTTAAAGGGCCCATGGGCTCACGATATCTCCTGACAGGTGTTGTCTCTTATTTTGCCTGATTAGAATCTTCTTGGTGAATGGTCAAGATCAAGATTTGCCCTTACTCATCTTTTTAAAAGGGGCAGTAAAAAACTGATAAGAAAACATTAAAAATTACTGAAATTAACCTAGGGCTGCAACGATTAATCAATAATCGATTATTGTTCGATTGCTAAATTAATCATCAACTATTTGATAATCCATTAATTGGTTTGAGTGTTTTTTCATAATTAAAACAAGCTTTCTTAGTTTTCAGCTTCTTAAATGTGAATATGTTCTGGTTTCTTTGCTCCATATAACGATGAAATCATTAAAACTTAATAATTTTGGTTTGCGGACAAAACAAGACATTGGAGAACATCATTTCCAGGTTAAAAATGATGAAAAATACTTCAAACAAGTACTCAATTGAATGAGAAAACAATCTACAGATTAATTAATTAAATAATGGTTACTTGCAGCCCTACATAAAGCTCCTTGCTATTGTTTCGTCTTATATTTATCTTGTTACTGTAAAATGATGAAAAGTGTTCATATGTTTCAGCAAAGGATTGTTGTATTAATGCTATTAAAAGAACAAAAATCTAATTAGTGTGTTATAGTTGACACTAAAAAGCAACATTTATGACAAAAAGCTGTGGTTCCTTTCACAAAAGATCTAACACTCGTTTCTAATTATGGTGCAGTGTAATTAGTATTCTGAGAGTAATTAATCTGCTTTTGGAGGACTTGGATTTGAACTCTTCCTTCTCTTTCAATTCATATCACAGTAGTGAGTGTTCGACAGGTTTCAAGGGCATATCCCTTTGTGAAAATGTCCTCCTGAATCAAAACTGTTTTGGTTTCATTCCAGCAAGCTACTGTCTGGTTCTGCCATACGTGTTTTCAGAAGTGAAATGCCAGTGGAATCTTTAAGTCAAACACCCCATTCCCTTCACGTTCAGAGTAAGTCTACTCAGATTACTGTAGAGGTGTCAGACACTGTGTACACGATAAGCAGACACAAACTGCTCAAAATTATGATTCCTTAATTTCCATAAATCTGCCATCACCATAGCAGGAGGCTCGAATGACTGATTGTAGTCGCAAAAAGAGGTGATTAAAAAAAAAAAAACCTGTCAGGTCAAAGTGCCAGTCAAAATGCAGTCATTACTCTGTTTGGAGCATAACACTGGATGATAAGGCTTCTTCAGTTGAGCTGAAGAAGCCTCTTGGATGAGAGGCGAAACGTCTTCAAGAAATTCAACTCAGTCCAGTTGCCTTTTTTTTTGCTACACTTTTGGATACCATGACCTGGATGACTGAGAATCTTCACAGACACACTGGATGATAAGGTAATTCCTAGCTGTAGTTGCACCTTGAGTAATTCTAGACCACAGCAGTGCTTCTATAAAAGTCCCTTTTTACACAATGTAGTAAGAACCTGATTAACCTGAAAATAGCATTAGCTCGTACTACAGAGGTAATGTATGCAGCCGGAGTGGATGCTTTGCTGCCTCTGTCCTTCAGACGTATATGTCATGAGACAAGACAAAAGAAATTAGTATGGACACCAAACTTCCTCTGACAAAAATAGATGTAACACACTACAACATAATATATACCTTTGGGGTATCCCTGGTGACACACTCACACTTTGGCACATAGTCGGTGAATAAGGCAATCCATTACAAAATGACTTCAGTCCTTTTGCCACCATTTCACTTGCTGAAAAGGTTATTTTTAAGACTAATGTTGCACTGGATAAACTGAGACCTGTGTGTAGTAATGTGCGTTATCAATTTCTTTGCCAAACCAAGGGCTGAAAATAAAAGATTACATGTATCACTAGGAGACAGCTCGTTCACCAGAATAATTTATTTTGCTGCTCTGTGAATAAATAATGTTCACTGGTGCCAACAACATGTGGGACTTTTAATATCTACTTCTGAATCAATCCAAATCTTTCAATACTCTCAGATAAATCAGATTAATGACAAGCTTATATTATAAAACAGTAATTTAACATGTGGTGAATGAATATTGAGAATGTTTTATACTGCGCCCTGTTGATTGCTTTGGTCATAGGTTTTTGTTTTGTTCTGAATAAACAAGTGAAACTGCAATGGGCCAAGAGTATTGCTGAAAAGCTGTTTTACACAGAGTTTGTGTGTGACCTAAACGGTGTTGTGGATTCACACTGGAAGATAAACTATTCATTGACAAGCTGAGCAGAGCAGAGCAGAGAACTGGGCAGCATGGAAATTTCAGATGGAGCACTTGCTGAAATCCAAAAAACTGTGGGGCATGGTCACAGAAATGGATATGCTAGTGGCAGATGCTAATGCTAATGCACAAGCAGAATGTGAGAGACAAAGAGAAAAAGCATTTTCCGTCTTTGTGCTGAATGTACGTACACCCCATTTGTACCTGATAACAAGCTGTCAGTTCCTAAAAGAGGCGTAGAACATGCTGAAAAGACATTTTGAGAGTGATCCTCAGATGGATGGAATAACTGCATACCTAAATGGACAATTCAAAGACTAAATGTGCATGGAGCAACCAGGGGGATACATCAAACCAGGGCAGGAACACCTAGTGTGTAAGCTGAAAAAAGTCAATATATGGGCTGAAGCAGTCACCTCATAGCTGGAGCAAGGCATTCACAGAGTACACGAAGGACATCGACTTTGAACAAAGCACATCAGACCCATGTGTGTTTGTGAGATCTCGACAGGAGCTATAGTTACTAGCTGTGTGTGTGGATAAACTGATTTTCAAAAGAAAGCCTAAATGCGTTGAAACTAGCTCTCAAGAAGCGCTATAAAATGAAGGACATAGGTGAGCTGCCCTATATCCTGGACGCCTCTGTTGTCCAAGACAAAGCAAAGAACTATGTTTTTCTTCATCAGAAGCATTACATTGAAACCATTCTTCAGAAGTTTGGAATGAATAATGCTAATCCCATTGCAACCCCAGCAGATGTTAATGTGAAGTTAACAAAAGATGATGGTGTATTTAAACCTGTGAACCCAAGTACTTATCAGTCCTTGGGTTCAGGTAGGTAGTGTGCTGTATGCAACAATGGCCACACGACCAGACAAAGTACACACAGTGAATGTTGTGTCAAAATTCTATGCAAAACCAAATCTCAGCAGTAAACAATAATAATGGATTCCGATTTTTTTTTTATGTATATACAGTTGTAAATGTAATAGCTGTAATGTGCATTACACTCTGGAATTCTGGAAGTGGACATCTGTAGTATTCATTTTAGTAATCATTTTTAAAAGGATGAAAAAATTGGGGGAGAAAAGGCCAAGATGTATTCACTGGCAGAGCACCACTTTGCCCACACACTTGTAAATAATGTTACATACATCTGTTCATCGGACAAACAGTGAGCTGTTATTGCAAGGCACTTGCATTTTTCACTCAGCCAGCAGCATAAAAGATGGAGTTGTGACACCAAATAAGACTTATGGATGTAGATCAGACTAATAAATACTGTCTAGCAGCAGAAAGGAGATGGGTGCAATAATTTAATTCACTTACAGTACATAATTCTAGAGAGGCTCTCTGAGCCAAAAGCTGCATCAGTCTGCAGTGCCTAAAACAGTGGTTACACAACAAACCATTTACTGTATGGCCAAAGATATTGGATCGTAAATGTCGCGCATTGAAAACTGTTCATGAAAACTAATCTTTCAAAATTTATTTTCTAATAAACCATATTAATTTACTAACAAACACCACAATAAATCATAGTTTTAACAGGAAATAAATGCATATTTCCTTTGTAAATCCTAAACTACACAGCGGTTGCAAAATCAATATCTCATTTCAACAAATGTCAAAACCAAAACAAAGTTCTTTATATCAAACGCTAAAGGACTGGGCCACTTTTATATTGACTCTTATTTACAGATTTTTTATTGCATGATAAGTGCAGTAAACAGAAAAAGATTACATTTAATAAATATTTGGTTTAAAGAATGACTTTAGTGGGAGATGGATTAAAAATATTTTGCACATTAAAATAAGATAAAAGTGGTGAATTTCTGATCTCTTGACAGGTTTAGGTTGACGTCACATACATTTACTTGTGTATTATGCAAGACACAGTGACACTGAGGCATTTAAAGAGGAAATTCACTGAAAAATCACAATAAACACTTCAGCCACTTCTGAGAAAAAAGGGGCTGTTTACCTGCACTCGAGCAAGCGGTTTTGAAAAGTTGAGTTTAGTTACATAACTAGCACATTTGCCGTACATTGAACCCTCCCCCAACAGCTACTCCCGGGTGTGGGCGTGAACATTCAACCTGATGAAGAAGAAGCTGAATAGCTTCTGCCATTGTTGCTCTGTTGCTGGTTGTCAAAAACACCAGACGCTTCATAGATTCCCTTCTAATGAGGAAAAAAAGAGCAGAGTAGATATTTTTAATTTGTGATGGTAATATCTCTGCTAAGCTTCCTGAAATGCTCTTTGTTTGTAGCAGTCACTTCGAAGTGAATAGTTATACAAACTTTGGGCAATACAAAGCGGGACTCAGCTCAAAACTTCATCTCAAGTAGGGAGCAGTTCCAACAATCCGAAATGGATTTCCTGAAGGCAATGTAAGTATTTCCGAATGAAGTAATAGTCTGTGAGCTTGACTGCATCTTGTATAGCAATAGCTCACAATGGCTAATTGCAGCCGCATTTGAAAGGCAGTGTGTGTGTTCGCCTTTTCTGTTTGTCTCAGCAGCGGCAGAAAATGAGTGACTCAGAGTTTGTCTCAGCTACATGTGACGCTGTTTACAAGCAAATCAATGCACAAGCCATGTGGAACCTTGTGTGTTTATGTATCACAAGTGTCTTTCTGCTAAGGGGTAGCACGAGTGTTCCTATGCTAACTACTGACAGCGGCAGGTAGACATCTGTGTGTATTACGTTTGAATAGGGAACAACTTCAACTTCATCCATAATATTGTTATTTTGTATTTTCCACACTAGGTTAAATTAAACCACGCATGTACTCAAACTGACGCACCTGCAGTTTGGGGGGGGCGAAGTCAGTCCACTCGTAGCTGGCCAATAACAAGAGACTCAGTGTTCTGGGGGTTGGGCATTAGCTCCAAAACAGAGTGCCTGTTCAGATGCTGGCAGAGAGCAGCAATAAACTGGCTTAAGCTGAAGAGTCTATGAGGTTTTTGACCAGAAATATTATTTAATTTATCTAAGTAGACATCAGTAATCTCGATTTTGGTTCAAAAAGACCATTCGGTGTGACCTTTAAGATTATACAAAATGTGCAATTATTTTCCACTTCCCTGCAAGACCCAATGAACGGCATCACTATGGTGTCTGCCATAAAATACTAGTTTTTAAAAAAAAAGGTGAAACCAAAATTATCACTCAATAATTCTAAGACATTATAACCACACTGGATGTGCTGCAAACATTTGTATTAAGTTTGTATATGTGTTTCGCAACAAGGGTCTGGATCCCCTAAGAGGTCACAAATTTTTTTAAAAAAATTAAATAAAATCTAAAAAAAAACTATTCAAAATACAGATTTCAGCAATAATTGTTACAATATATACTGTACATTACGTTACGTTTTTAAAAAATACATAAAGCACACCTTTCATTTGCAACTTCTGTTATATTTACATCAGCTAAACCAAAACAAATGTTACAGTTGAATGAAATGGTCAAATAGAAAAAGCTTCTCCCGATTAAAACAATAACAAAAGATGAAAAGATGTAGTTTAATGACACTGAAAAGTAGTGTGGGATCTTTCAAATTGTAATGTTGTGTTGTTAGGTTCACCTGTACATTTCTGTGGAACGTGCAGCAGATAGCAATGAGTAGTCATGATACATTATTGACAAATAAACAAACACAAGGAAAAAAAGTACAACACACTGGTAACCTAGTAGTAAAGTGAATGCTGCTTCCTTGCACTAATGTTTAATAGTGTGTTAATCCCAGAAGTTATGCCAATAACCTATGGGTTAAGCCAATTATGTCATTAAAAGTCAACCAAACTGAAACAGTATATTACCTTGAATAGAAATACAGATTTCTATTGAATGAAAAAATGCTGGAAACATTTTTAGATATTTCAGTGGTCAAGTGTAGTATGTTGTATAGTATATAAAGGTATTATTCACATACTTTATTATGGGCCTTGTTAAGCCACAAGTTTTCTCCTCCATCATTATATCAAATAAGTTGAAAGCATGACAACAAAATGTTACATGTAAAAACAGTCAACATTAGTCCCAATCTAAATCAATGGTTAAGTTCATATTTTACAGAAAGTATAGAGTTAACCTAACAGACAGCAATCTTTTTTCTAACTTAAGTCAGCACAAAAAACTGACACTAGTTTCACTGACATGTAGTATCACCTGAAGGTGGTTATTTCATTAGCCCTTCTACAAAGTTTCTGCTGCCTTGTCAGCAAGCTTCCCCTCCCAATTACCTCCACTGCAGAAACCCCAGCTACGGCAATTAATGCTCTGCACCAGTGCTCTGGACAGTGACCCACGGTCTACCCCTGCTGACACAACACTGCCTCCTTAGGCATCCAGTAGAGAATAATAGACACACTTGGAGCTGACACATCTCATCAGGATTATTATCCGTCAGTCTCCGTTTTTTCTTGATAAAATGCCCACTTTTCTGCACAATTTACTGTATGGCTTTTTTTTACCTTTATTTAACCAGGAAAACCCCATATTGAGATTAAAAATCTCTTTGTCCAAGTGTGTCCTGACCAAGACTGGCAGCAGCACAGTTACAGACAAAACGAAGTACAACAAAATTAATGTCAGTCAGCAGCCATACATAGTATGCAAAACATAAAATACTCAAACATGTTATTTTCAGGTTCACAATCTTAAACATAAAACCCCACAGAATTGTAAAAATCCCGTAAATCAGCAAGAACAGACAGGTGTGTCTGCCTCTAAGTCGTCCAGCATTTTAAAAACATCCAGCGAGACCAAGCCTTTAAGCTTTAAATCTTTCTACAGTTCATTCAAGGCAAAGGGAGCAGCAAACATAAAAGCTTTTTTCTCCCAATTCAGTTCTGACCCTGGGGCTGTGAAGTACATTACAGTGTCATCAGCAGAAAAATGAAAGTTGTCGTTGGACACATTTATATCAGTATTATTGATATAGAAGATAAATAGGAGTGGCCCTAGTACTGACCCCTGAGGCACTCCTTTTGTTACTTTGAGGATGAACTTGGATTTATAGCTATCTGCCTGCACACAAAGCATCCGGTTTGTTAAGTAGTTATGAAACCAGTTAACAGTCTCTGGAGACAGACCTGCTCTAGCTAGGCTAAAAAACATTTGGACACCAGCACAAAAATAAATTACATCTAAATACAAATACAAATTACATCTTATATGTTGTGTAGAAGTATTACCTTTGTGTAGTCATATTTTAAAACACACCGACCCCAAAAGAGTCACCTTCAGTCATAAAAACCTAGATGCACACCCATCATAATTTGAAAAGGTGGTAGCCACTAGTCAGTGACAGTTGTGATGACTTTTGATATAGCCTTTGTCCTAATCTATTTATTTAAAGAAAATAACACATTTCATTCATAGGCAACTTTCAAGACACCCAAGGTCACCTTACAATATGGGTTTAAAACAATATTTAAAAAAAAAGGCAGCATACACAAATCAGTACATTAAAGGCAATAAAATTATGACATTAAAATGTGTTTTCAGATGGGATTTGATGGAGGAAATATAATATAAATGGTATAAATAAATGTTAAATGGTAATGGTCATAGAAAGTCATTTACGCGCCCTCTTTACACCAGAGTTGTCCTATTAGTCTCAATTCAGTTGTGTATAACGTGACTAAAAGCAGAATGCAATGATTTCTTTACTGTACTGTATATTCAATTGAATACACTTCAAAGACAAGATATTTAATGTTCAAACTGATAAACAATTGTTTTTTGAAAATATTCACTCACAGTGGTAAACATGCAGCATAAACATACAAGTTTTTTTGGAACATGTTGCAGGCATCAAATCAAAGTGTATCAATTTGAATATTAAATATATTTTCTTTATAGTGTAATCAATTGAATATACTGCAGGTAAAAAGATTTGTGAATTATATCCTGTTTTTATTCACATTTTACACAACGTCCCAACTTCATCGAAATTATGCCCTGTTCTCAGTTGAACTGGGCATAATTCTTAGCAGAGGAAAGTGACTCTGTATGACTCTGTATTCCGCTCCTTTAAATGCCAAAGAAATGACATAATTCAAAAGCATCGTCTTTGCCCCTGAAAAGATTTTGAGGGTTTTTAGTATTTTCTGTCACTATTATCTAATATCTGATTTAAATTTATTTGAAAGAGGAACTTAAATTAAACCTTGTGACAAAAATGGCATAGCTGTAAGTAGTGCACGCAGTCAATCACTGTCCAAAATACATCTTTCTACCAGCAATATTTCAACTTATGTTATTTGTGAGAAAGATGTTTCATTGAGGTGACTAAATCACCACAGTTTTATTGACTGAAAAATAAACTGATGAGATTCATCTTTTAGGAGTCCGTCATATTTTCTATTCTAATAACAAGGAATTTATATATGCAAATTGGTAGCATTTTGGATACAAACAAAGCTTTCCATTTCAAAATCATTGTGTTTCAAAACACATTGTTATGGATTATTAAGTGACATCAAACTTTTAATGACAACATTCCTTCAAAAATAGAGGAAAAAAAGGTAAATCATACATTTTTTGTTTTTAGAAATTCTGATATTTTACTTTGGGCCATAATGTTTCTTTCGAACTGGCTCCACCAGATTAAAGAAAAATTCCAAAAATCAGCAAATAATAAAGCTATTTTAACAATTTTATTTTCCAGTATGCTGCAGTTTAGGCCCCCAGTAAACAAACAGGAGAAAAGTCATGAAGCTTGGCTGATAACCTAATACTAAAAAAAGTCTAGCATTAATATTTTATTCATGAATCTATTCCTGGCACACATAGTATGAGATATTGTGGAAAAGAACAGTGCATGTAGTGAGAGGATGGTGACAACTACAATGAGTGTGCTTTAATAGAATGTATTCTCATAGGAGTGGGTCCTGGGGCCATAGCATCCATCAGACCACAGATAAATTAATCTGGCATATACTCTTTAAAGCATGTACCTTGTAAACAGACTCAAACTTAATCCAATCTAGGTCTCTGTTTGTGGGAAAAGAGGGACTCTGGCATAGTGAATGAAAGGAATATTGTATTAAATTTATGTGTCCAAATACATTCTCTTTCTCTCAGTGTTTGTGCGTGTTACTTCTTGAGGACCGTCCTAAACACTGACCTTGTCCGGACCAGTAGCCCTCATGGAAACTGAAACCTGTTCTTAATGAGGCAGAACTTCATTTCTGAGCAAATGGTTAAGTTTAAAAAGTTTAAGGCTAAGATCTGAATGGTGGTTAGGCAGTCACTGGTTATGGTAAAGGTTGGGGATAATGCTTGGTTTAGGCTGTCCAAATAAATGAAAGTCAATGTAGTGTCCTCAGAAGAATAGCTGTGTAAACCTGGATGTGTATAAGAGAGGGCGTGCAAGAGTGAACATGCCTCTATGCACTTGCTTATTTGATGAAAAAGGCTAGTTGAAAACACTGCTCTGTTAGTCCAAACACTGATTGAATTACCTTGGGTGATCAAATTAAGTTGTCAGTCTCCTGCTACCTTGGCAATATCATCACTCGCTAACTGTGAGGGACTTTACAAAGCTCATGTGAGAGCCTCTCCTTCCAGTCAGGTCCACATAAAGAAATTATGGTTCTGTAACATCAGGTTACATTGATGCATGTAGGAGCCTCCTCTGACAGTAACTCCCATTGGCTTTGACCCTCACTTCCTTTGTGATGCAGCACTGCAGGGGAACATAAGAGTGCATGTTGTATGCATGGCAGGGAGGGGTGAATGGGTAATGCTATTTATGGGACATTGCACAGAAAAAGCATATCCTAACTGGAGCATGAAAAAAAGACACACCCTGCATAATTGTGGCTCCACTAAGAGATCTACATTTTTTATGAGGATAAAATTCTGATCTTTTGTGATGCAACAATGAGTACACTCCTCCAGACTTCATATTTTAAAGATGGAGTATAACAAGTCATTTTAAATACAGAGGCAAATGTGTTATTAAATAGCCAAGGCTTTAACAATATATCCAATTAAAAAAAAAAATCAAATGATCAACAATAGTAACAATTAAATTTGTGACACGTGAACAAAATGCTGAGAGAAGATACAGAGAATATTTGAGAAAAAAGTAAAGATATAGTCATCAGTCACAATATGAGGTGGATGAACAAATTGCTGCTTGAATGACAACAAATGGTGTCCTTGTTTCCTTCCAGATAAAAGAGCAGCCCAGCAATAAGAGACTCTTGGGAATGATTAGTAATGTATAGTTATTACCTGCTAAGGGATGATAAGGTGTGATAAGGGTCCATACTATTATCCTGCCACCTTTAAAAAAAAAAAAAAAAAAAAAAAAAAAAAAACCTCCACCTATGTTTTCAGCAGTGTCTGTCTGTCTAGCAAGAAACAAAAAAAAAATACACACACAAAAAAAAAAAAAAACATAAAAATAGTGAAGGACAGATTTGGATGACATTTCTTGGGGATGTAGTTTGAAGCCCAAGGACGAATCAGAAAAATTTAAATTTGAAATAATAATAACTTGCCATTAAAATATCCTATGGACAGGTGTTGAAAATTAACATCCTATGGACAGGTGTTGAAAATTAGCATTCGTGCTATAACACTTAAAACAATGCATCTGGTTCGTCCAATGTTATTGCTATGTCCATATTAAATAAATAAATAATGTCTTTAAGACTAAAACCCTCTATGGTGATGTACAGTACTGTGCATAAGTCTTAGTTCACCATTAGATTTATTGATTTAGCAATGCTATAATGACCATCCTGTACAATTATTTCTCAATCACTTTATTGGAACACATCCTGAAAATATGGAGAAACACATATGCAGTTTGAAAATAACATTTTTCAGAAAAACAACAAACAATAAATATGCTTCTATAATATCAAATATTTAGTGTGACATACATTTACACTTGTACAATAACACAACCATGGCTCTTTAAAACCTGGAATGGAACCCTAATGTTATTGGTAAAATCTGTGTTTCTCCTATTTCATGCCAACAAATAGCTGCTGTAAAAAGGTCTATTATTCCTGGTTTACTCAAGACATGTTTGAGCATTACATACACATGTTGCACAAGTTATACTATATGATCAACCTGTCAATCAGTTTAAGACTGACTTTTAGTCACATCTTTTCAATCCAATCACCAATGATCACAAAACTGACATAAAAACAACAAAGCTGGTGGTGGCCTAAGACTTATGCACAATACTGTATATTCCACTAACAATATTATTTCACATATTATTTCATCAAACTCTAAAGGTAATTTACAAGTAAGGTCATTCTTACCATAATGAAAAACCTACCTAATTTCTAATCAAAAGGACGTCTGTCTAATTCTTTCTAGATAATTAAGTGGGACACTAATCTAAAAATGAATGCATTTTGGGGCACTGGTTTTAATGGGCATATAGTCATGTTTTAAATGGAACATCAACAAAGATATAAAAAATGGCAGTTGGTTTTGCCTGTGGCTCCATCTGTTACTGTAAGTACAGAAAGCCATTTATTGTACTGACTAAGATGGATCACACACTACATGTCTGAAGTATATCATGAATGTCTATGATAAAACAAAGCAGAAAGATAATGGCTCGTGTCACGAAAAGCTGTCCCCCTGGAGTCAGTTAATCTACTATTGCTACATAAGTGCATAAGATGTTCTTTCTGCTGTTTGCCTTGTTTATTATAATATTATCCCCTCATTCAAGCCTTGGCACAGTCATTCATTAACAGAGTGCATTTGTACAACTTGTCACAAGGTGCAGTGAAAGATAAAACAATGAAAACAACTCCGTTAACATAGGCAGCTATTCCGTCCTCAAAATTCAACTTGTTATAGGCTTGTTTGTACTGTAGCATCAGACATACGACCTTATGGTGGTGGAAATCCCTGGATTTAAGCACTTACTGGTCGTTGTTACATTCATAATTGAATTACTTAAATCTGACAAAACCTATTACTTACTTTTAAATGTTTTAAGAGTCTGGGCACCTGCATACCTGACAGAGCTCTTAAAGCCACACACTTCAGGCAGAGCTCTGAGGTCAACTGACCAGCTGCTTTTGCATCTGCCTAGATTGCATTTAAAAAGTAGGGGAAATATAGTTCATGTCATCTATGTTTTATGAAGTGCACTTAGGAGGTTGCCGAGGTCATTTTTGATGTCTTTATATGTCTCTTTCCCTCCTTTCTTCTGGACATAACCACTTAAATAATCAAACATTATCGAAGTCTTGTCCAAATCCTTCTCAAGCTAAAAAAAAATATTTTGGCACCTCCAATAAACTATGATGTTTACCAGTTGGCACCACCAACAGGACTGTCAAAACTATGACATGTTTTACCAGACACCCGCAGCCATAAACTTAAAACTCCAGAGAGTCCGGAGTGTGGCATCTTTAAAATCAGGGACATGTTCACATGTGTGGTGGGGAGGCGATGTTATCATATGTGCAGTCACATTTTAACATGTGCACAGATGTTTTTGAGACAGACGAGCAGGATGAAACTTTGCCATTCTGACCTCTGATATAATGACTGGCAGGTGGGCTGGTGTTTTTTGAGAAACCTGTTTTTTGTTTTTTTCCCCTAATGTTTCCGTGACTATGGAGTTTAATTTCTTTTTCTTTTGCTTCCTCATTTGCTTTAACTGAACTGGCTTTTTCAAAAAAAATTTAAAAAACTACTTTTAACTTGTTTTTTAGATTCGTTTCTTTTTTTTTTTAAACCACCAAAGAAGAGCGTCTTTGATGCCAATGGTCAGCCCCTCAGGTAAGCACACGGTGTCCACACTACGACAGCATGACTGATATTGAACATTAGGAATGATTCCTAGAGTAGTTCCACAGGGTCAGGCTCCTAGAAAGAAAACTGACACAGATAAGCACAAACTTACTTAGCGTACAAGGACACTTGATTAATAGTGGGAGCTATTTATCCTATGTTTACAGAGAATAGGCGATCCGTAAAACAAATCACACACAGAAATGGGACATTTACAATTGTTTTGTTTCTAGATAAAAGCAGTAACACAGTCAAAAAATCCACTCTTTGCTTAAATGTTATCTTTAAATACCTTCAGCCGGTGCATCTTAGGCTTTTTCAGCATAACAGACACAAGTAGCATGACGCGTTTCCTGACCTCCCTGTGTGAGGCTTTCATACAACCTTTGACAGCCACAATAGCCATAAGCCGCTTT
The DNA here is from genome assembly GCA_016785285.1 of Brachirus orientalis. Classification (NCBI taxonomy): domain Eukaryota; kingdom Metazoa; phylum Chordata; class Actinopteri; order Pleuronectiformes; family Soleidae; genus Brachirus; species Brachirus orientalis. The sequence continues at coordinate 5,766,104 of JAFBJR010019384.1, read as the reverse complement.
CATGGTGTCTGTGTCATTCAGCCTGTGTGGGACAGACTAACACTTATAAAGGACATCAGTTTCTCCAGCTTAAGCTTTACACAGAGATTTTCTTTAGCCTCTTTTATCCACCTCTCTCTTTGTCCTCATGTTGACTTGCCGGGATGAAGCAATTTGCTGTCATGGTTGTCTGTACATCTAAATCTTACAGTGCTGCATCACACAATCTGAAATGTATGTTTTAAGCTACCCTTTGTAAAATTGCATGTTTAAGTGATGAATTATAAAGATCTGGTTCACAATTATCTGTATGACATGTGATTTAAATGAAGCCAATGAAAGTCTCATAAAAGCAAAACACAGGCAGCTGGGGTACAATTATTCATGATTTGTTATAAATAAAATTACCATTGAGCTTTTTTGCTTTATCGGTTTCTAACAGGCCACAAAGAGAACCAAAAGCAAGATCAAAACAACAATTTATTTAGACCCAAAATTCATAAGGACAAATTTTACAAGCTGCGTTAGTCCACACACTTTATCTAGCTGTCATTTTACATAGGGCAATGGTGTATAGACAACAGTCAGTATATGCTGGAAAGTAAAACTCAGACTTTGACATTTAATTAATGAGGAAACCTTGGCTCACCTTAGCGAGGGCAGTCGCTTTTCCCTCCTCTCTCCTCTCTATCCTGTATTGTCCCTATTCAGCAGGCCCCATCTCCACTTGGCTGTGGATTCCTCAAACCGCAAATTCACCATGGAATTGATCAACTGGTCTCTCAACACTATTGACACCATATAAGAAAATTAGGGTCAGGGGAACCTGATTGCCTGGACGGAACCCACCCTGTGGGCTATGTTCTTGATGCCTGGGTGAGCTGGCGTGTTGCATGCTTGGTGCCACTCTCCGTTGAAGACATCAAGGATCTCTACTTATTTGGGTTTTTGGTTGGGGGGGCTTCTTCTACTCGGATTAAGAGGTGCCCTCATATACCACCAAATTGGCAAGACGGCTGCCACCAGGATTGGATCTCCACATCTGCCTGTCATGATTAGTGAGTTGGGCAAAGCAAACTCAGACTGCCTTAATTATTGAACTGAAATGCGAAATGGGAACCATCATGGAGATTTTGACCGCTTTGCGAAAGAAAGATCAATGGTTGAAGACCAGTACGAAATTACTATGTAATTGGATGGACTGAGAGAAGCAACATCGGAATGTGCTCCCAAACACCGTTATCTTAATCAGCTGGCGAAGGCCTCCAGAAGAATTTCACTAGCCGGCTGGTCCTCAAAATGTTTGCCTCTTACTCCACCCCCTCTCAAGGACTCCTCAGGATCCTACATTCACACACAGACAGACTCTGATAACAACTTACCAACTTGCACACACACCTGCACGCTCCCTCCCCGGCCCCCCTCCTCCATATTCCTCCTCCCTTCCTATCCCTCCACCATCCCTGGGTGGAGGCAGCGACGGATCAGGGCGCTTCACCACCTTATTGGGGAAATTAAGGTTCTGGAGGCAAAGGGGGTGGGCACTGAGGGAATGGAGCTTTGCAGGAAAGAGCCAACGAGAGCTGAGCAGTGAGCTGGGTGGATGACTGGCCAACAAGCAGGAGCATGAACTGAGAAAGGCTCCATTTCCAAAACACTGACTGACGAGGCCGAAGGTTGAGAGAAAATGATAGAAAAGAGCAGGTTTTGGATAGTTTATTGTGCAAGGAGCATTTTAGAGTGGGGAGTCAAGGAGGAAATAAAAGAGAAAAGTGAACAGTGAGTAAACTAATTTGAATTACACACAGATGGAATCTGTAATATATGTGTCTTGCATCTGTCTGACAGATGCAAGTAGCTAAGTAGCTCAGGTTACACTGATTCTTATAAATGTATCAGTTATAATCACAGGGAACATAAAAACTTATTTTCTTGTGTGTTCCTTACACTTGTTTCATTTTAATTAAAATGACCCTTACAGTCCACTTCTCACAACTCTGAAATTTAATTTATTCAAATTTTTTCAAATTATTAGTACACACATATATATTTTTAAAATATGTTCAGCAGGAACTGCGCTAATGCAAAGCAGCATTTAATCACCTATCCTTGTTTCCCCCAACAACGTTACGCCAAGTCTCGCATGTTATCACTGAGTCGTTAAAGCAACTGACTTTAGCCTTATTTTAACATCTATCGTTAGCACATACAAGCCTCGCATGGAGAACGCAAGTGAGAAGTTAGAGCTTGAGGAGCCACTGATCTCCTTCAGCTCTGCTGTCTGGGAATACTCACTATGGTTTCCCTGTAAACTACAGTAGCAACAGAGAAAAGCAAGTGAACAGGACGAAGAGAGAGGGACAGTCAGCCAGCTGAAATTGGCTCTGCCGCTGGTAACATGCCAAGCATGATAATGAATTTTAAATGCGGCTTCCCTTTCATACTTAACAAATATGAATAAAACAAAGTGCCTTGATAATAGAATGAATCTGAGTACAAGCTGGGACTGTTATAACTGAATGTGGAGTTGAAAATGTTAACAGTATTTTACTGCACTGTGATTATTATACTTACTTTTTATTTTTATATTATTTGAGAACTCATATTCACCTTTTTTCATAGTAGGTAGAGCAATATTGAAAATTATTTTGTAATCACAAACATCCTTTGTTCAGGAAATTATGGGCAATTAGCCTTTGTTATGTTTACAGTTGAATCTGTTAAGTCATTTAAACAATTTCAATAAAATTAATTTTGCCGCATTTCTTCCCCTCACCTAATGTCAATCATTTGAACCAAATAAAGAATTCTTGCTGTTTGACAGAGGGCTTATTTTTAAAGAGTTATGAGTCATTGAGGGTTTGTTTGAAGATTACTATTTAGAAATTAGTTACATGCTTTTATGATGTTTGTTAATTGTTATTGAATATGTTGCTGTTGTTTGATATTGTAACTTGTATTTTTTATGTGTTTGATGCAATATGCAGATAGGTATGCACCACTATTTTATGTATTTACTTTTCTTTGACCTCAGTTTGTTGTTCTCTGCAAAAAAATGTGATATCGGTCAAAAGACCTCATGTTTCAAACACAACACTGCCAGGGAGTCCTGCCTTTTAAAGTGATAATTTGTATAACTTTGTTTGCCTGCTGTGGAGAGAAAAAAAAACACTGCAACAAGGAATCTTCAGGATAAAACAAAAGGAGGATTTTTCCCTGATAAAATTATTTCCCTCAGTGAACAAGTAAATAAATATATCTTAGGACTTGCAGAGCAATAGAATACAGTTCTCCCTCCTTTGCGTTGTGTGCACAAAACTATCTGCTATCCCCACATCACTGATAGGCGAGAATAAATGTTATATCAGCATCAGGGATATTTCTGTATTCTCCTCACACTTTCGTTTCTCTCCTGTCATCATGCCTGATTAAGAATCTCACTGTGGTTTCCAGAGCCATCATTCATGTCAACGCCGAGGACAATCCTGTGATTTCCCAGTAGTGTATGTCTACAGCCAGGGACAATGCTCTATTTAACAATTCCTCTGATGGACACATTTATCTGTGTGAAAACTAAAATGCCTCCACAAACTAAGAACACCCAGGAACCCACCAACACACCTGCCAGATAAGATATCATGAATGCATGAAATTATAACCCATTAATATTTTGTCATGTCATTTTCTTTTTGTTATCTTTGCTCTGTTTTGATTTTCACATTATTAAAATTGTTGATCTAACAATTCTCTATATTTTACAAAGAAAACTAAATGTTACATATAGGTCACTTGTGTTTTTAAAGAACTGAAGAATGTAAACTGAGCACATCAGGAGGCTAGACAAGTTCATTTTATGTGAATACAGCTCTGGCAAGACAGTGCTACAAAAAATGACTCACATAACACAATACACTAGTGTCTAAAGCTTACTTAAAGCCTCGTGAGTCTTTTTAAAATATCCCTCACACCTAAAGCTCCTTGCCTGTTAAGGCCTGTAATCAACACAGCAAATAATGAAGAAAGCATGCCTACAAATCAGATACAGCCTCTCACCTTTCATGATGCAGTGTTTTTATTTTATTCCTTTACTAATGAATGTTTCTTCTGTGACAAAAAGATCTGACATTTTTAGTTGTCAATTAAGCCACATGCTCAGCTGATGGAAACAGTATTTAGTACAGAGCTCACCTCAAGTCAACAGGAATGTTAGTGTCAACGCAAATGAGACCAAATAAATCATGGAAACTAATTTAAACAACAGAGTTAGTTGTTTGAATTCAACAGAGACTGGGATAATTGTATCCATCAACACAGGTAATAACTGTGAATCAAATTTAATTTATCTTTGATATGCCTGTGGATTTTAAAATCAAGTTTCAGGGTCAAGGGGCATTTCACTTTGTTGGACTAATTTGGGGGATTAAATTCTGTGCCTCGAACATATGCTTGACAGCCCAAGTCATCTACTACCACACAGATATTCAGACACTCAGCTCAAGCCCCATATTCAAGTCCATCTGTTCCATATTTTTGCTTACCTAGAAATGTGGTTTTCTATTATAAATGAGGCCATCTTTTAATTATTCACGTCAATGTAAATACCTGAAAATAAGAGCTAAATTACAGATCTCGTTTTCTGATGTCGAGCCCAAATGTATTAAATGTACACCAACAATAAAGGAATTTGCCTTACTCTTCCAATACTTTTGGAGGCAACAGAATGTTTAAACAGCACTCTGCGCACAGATGACAGATAATTCTATTCTTTAATGTGGCAGCAGAGCTTGGTTTCAGCCTTCAGAACATCATTAAAACGGCCAGGGGAAGTCGTCTGTCGAAGAGAAAGACACAGAACCTAACCTAACAATTGCCTCTGCAGCAGTATCTCTCTCTTCCTTGATGTGTGATTACGCTGAAGCAAGCACCAAGTTCCCTTCGGAGTAGGAGGAAGGTTTGAGTTTATTCAGGGCGGGCTACAGAAGGTCAGCTTAGTTTAACTTAATATCTTGTAAATAGTTTCCTCACATTTTAATTGTTATTGTCTGATTCTGTATCTTTGCATCGTGGCCTCCCTCCACAGTCACAGCGGAAAAAATTACAGCACTGAATAAAGTTCTGTGAGTGAAAACTTTAAGCCCTGAAAATGTTATAGTGGTTGGGTTGCTTTTGCATACTATTAGATTATGTGTCATTATCATCAAAAAAAAAAACAAATTTAATATGACAGATAAAAATAGATGATGATGAAATTTTTATAACCCTGTACATCAAAATGACAGACAGCTAAAAAGTCTAACCGCTGGTATGGAGACCTTTTGTTTATTTGCCGTCTTAAACAGTGTTCCACAGCAATAACATTGTCTTTTATTGTAACCATGATGATTAAGGTCTAGTATGTTTGCCACTATAGCAGTGCTATTTTGGGAGACACTCCTATGTGTCATATCAGACAGTTGGGACAACTAGCACATGTCATTCAGGTTTCAAAAACTGCTGTACATGAAGGGATATTGGTTGTGTAATATGATTCCAAGGATTTCAAAACATGGAGCAGCTCACTAATCTGTGTACAATGGTACCAGCAATGGCTCTAATTCAAAAAATTGTGTGGTCTGGGTGCATAACATGTTGTGATTAATGCTAAATGTTAAATCCTAAATTGACAAACTTTTACATTCTCTTATTTATCATTCAGCTTTTTGTGATTCAGCAACCTGCACCCTATTTGACATTCTGCATGTTTATACAACTCTAATTAATTGTATTTTAATGCAGCTAATTTGAACTGGCAGTGTAGCACAGGTGCAGAATATGGTGATAACCAAGTACAGTACAGAGTAAAAGCGTGGAGCCCAGAGTGTTGCATGGCTGTATACAGCTGCCTGAGATAAGGATCCGATTTCACATCCCATCTCAGGGTCAAAATCGCTGCAAAATATGACGTTATTTCTTTCACAAAGTCAGAGCAAGCACACAGATCCAACACTTGTCAAATAATCTTGCTGACAGAGTGTGATTAGTAGCACTGTGCTTGAAATGTTTCTGATGCTTACAGTATAAACCTTTTGCTCGGAAAGCTGCCAACACATTAGCACAATTGTTCATGGTGGTACAGTTTCCTATCCATTTGTTTGTAACATCTGTTGTAGTACTTGTCTACCACAATTACATTTTCAGAGATCACATTTGAATCTTGTGCAGTAATAATTGGTTGGCTTGCTCCAAACTTGGATTAGTTTGAAGAAGCTCAACAAATGAATTTAGATTTATGGAGTTGTATATATAATAAAACCTGAAATAAAAGTACTTCCTTTCCATATATAGTGTCACTCAAAATGTTTTAAGCATGACAAACACTGGAATATTATAGATGTACCACTGGGTAAAGAACATGCTACATTGAATAACCACTCCATGTTTTAAAGAGGCAAATCAGTCATTTGTTAGACAGTGTTTTTCCTTTGTGGTATGCTCTCTAGAACAGAATTGTCCCAAATTACTTGTCAGTGCAGAAGACTCCTGGTAACTGATCCATGCTGCTGCTGCACATGAATGCAGCACGAAGACCTAGATCATGTCAGGATCAGTGGGTGGATATTTCCTTCTGAAATATGGAGACTGACTAAAACACATATCAAAAATTCATTCCCCACTGCAGCATGGTGCTGCTTTGTAATGAGCCCATAAAATATCTAGGGTGTTCAGTTCAACCTTTTAAGTTATGCAGTATACAGTATATATATAGTAAATACTGTATGTGCAATTTCTATTTAATATAGCGGTACCTTAAATTTTTTCCTGCTGATCTGTAAGATTTGAGAATCTCCTCATGACTGGGAGGCCACATGACAAGTAGCAAAGGGCAGGAGAATAAGTGAGGTTGGCCTGTGGTATAATGGGATTGTAAAATGTAAAAGGAGCTGTGTGATGATTTACTGCCCTCCATAAAACAAAAAGTCATCAGAGCAGCCACATGGAGAGTTACCAGCTCTGCACATGTACATTGCATCTTTATCCAGTCATTATGTTGACATCACAATGTAGGAAGTGCTGAAGTGACAATGTAATAAGAAATCTACGCTTCCTAAATAAAGTGCTTGCTATACTGCCGGACAACCAACGGCCTCTTTGTCAATGTTTCAACTAAATTTCCTTGTGTTAACATGATTTAATAAATTATCAAAGAAAAAATGTTGTAGTGGTGACAACAACTGACCAGGTTCAATTACCACTTGTTCATCATAATTAGAGTCTGCAGTGTGAACATGTCTCTGAATATAATGAATGAGCTGTGCTAAGGGCAGCATGTTGGTCAGCAAATGAACAGCCAGCTTCCTTGTCCATAATGTCTGCAATTAATCTTAGTCTGTTCTTTACTCAGTCTAGAGTGAAGGGGTCATTTTCAAGGCCACGTTAGCGTAGAAAAAAAATACATCCACTTGCATTTTTTTATTTTAAGCGTATTTGTTTAAGTAGTTTAACATGTTAAAATGTACACCAAAATTGTAAAGATTTAGGTGAAAAAAAAGCAGTGTCTTTGTAAGAATCGAGTTGATCCTACTTTAAAAGTAGCCAGACTGCAGTTTGGTTTTTTGTTTTTTTAGCCACATCTAATCAAAAATTCAAGATGTCCTTCCATGTTCTCAGTATAAAACCAGTTTAGTTCAGGTGTCATAAGCTTGGTTCCCAGTGAGAGTATACACTTTTTGAAAGTGTAGTTATAAATAGAGTTAATGTCAGTATGAAGAATATATTAAAGTTTTTTTTCTTCTTTTTAATATAAATGTTTATATCAATCCTCATTGACGCTTCACCTGCTTGTCGTATTCCCAACATATTTTAGTTTGTTTAGAGAATACATTACAGTGCACCACTAAGGCCATACCTTTAGTGTCAGCAGATTCCCCAAAAAAGCTTTTCTTAAGACTATGGAAAAATGGGGAAAAAAAAATTGCAGTAGTTTATTTTGGTACTGATGTGGTTTCACTATTTTTGAGCATCACAGTGCTTCTATGGCTTCTCTGAAATAACACCACAAATAACAAAGGCATTGAGAGACACACCCATATCTATGTTCCCAAAGCAGTTTGAGTTCTGATGTCATCAGCTGCTCAGATATTGTCAGAACAATTACATTATTAACAGTGTTGTCATTTTTAGCTTGCCTGCATAATATAGTTGACATTGTGGTCGTAAAATATAATGCTACAGAGGGGTGTGGCTTCACACTACTAGACCTGTTTAGGTGTGAATATTGGTTAAATATTTATTGGCAAATTTAAACAGAATAATTTCAATTGTAATGAACTTTTCAAACTGTTTTAAAAAATGCGACTTGATTGTTTCATTTCTGACATTATTCTCTCTCTTTGAGGCACTTTAAGTAAAGTCCTGTCAATCTCACCATGGAACACAAAAATTGTATTTTTCACAGGAAAACTGTATTCGAAGTACCATTAGTGCTTTTAAATGAAGCAGGCTTTATTCATGATTGTGTGACCACTGAAACACAATCATGTAAATGGAGATCAAAAAAGACCTCTCTTTGATCATGAAATTAAGTCCATCTTTATCACAGCACCCTCTCCTTTCAACAGAAGTCCAAATAAACTTTATTATTTACAACCAGAATAGTAGTGACGAATCTAGTGAGTTATTTGCTGCATCATTTATACTTTTAACCAAATTCCCTCTTTAAGAGCATTGCTGAGCCTCTCGCTATAATTTTCTGCAATTTGCCAACCAATCTAACAATTTCCCAAGTGTTCTCAATTGACTACTGGTCTTAAACAATTGCCAGTCACTTTTCAAATAGAAGAAAATTAAGACTGAATAGTTCAAAGCTTTGAAAATTTCATTAGGTTTGTGAAACAAATACAATGATACAATTATAAAACACATACTGTGTTCATAATTACCATATACTTATATATTTTACTGTAAGTATAACCTCCAACCACTCTTTAAGCACAATTTACATTATAAAATAAAAATCTTATTTCATATAGCACGACTTCCACATTGGTAAACATCTTCTACCCCTTAACACTAAAGCAACTTCAGCTATGCATTTCATAGCCACATTTAGGTTTTTTTAATCGGTGTATTTTGTGTACAAAAGGCACCAAATAAACTATGCCCATGTAATCACTACAGCAACTCCAACTGTTGATAATGGACAAATTAAAATTTGAGTATTGTTTCCCAGAGTTGTTTGTAACGAGTGACAGACATGCTACTGTCCCTCATTAAAAAAAAGCATCTAATGTGTGGTCATTTGTCTGGAAATGCTTGATTAAGCCTAATGGGCAACAGGATGTGAATGAATAAATAATGCCCCATGGTCTATGTGTGGACAATTAATTGTGCTTAATGAGACATGATAAAAGGCTTAGAGGGCAGTGATCAACTTGAGTTTCAAAATGTTGAGTGTTGAGAGTAACTCTTCTATTGTCACTCTTCTATTGTTACAGACTTAATACTTACAGAAGCCAAGAACTGAGGAGAACAAGCTAAAGCAAAATGCAACTCATTATTTCTAATTATTCATGATAATGCTTACTAATCCTTTGTACAGCAGCCATTTTGACAGGTCATTTTGGAAAATCGCAGGTGTAAATAATCAAATAAATTGTGGTTTGACAAGTTCTGACCTGGTGTATACAAGTGGTGTATATCAGCATGGACTCACAGTGCAGTGCATGGCTATTTCAAATAAGTGTTATTAAACTCATACTAATACAATGCCAATGTATACAGTGTTTCTCAGACTTACAGGAAATTAGACTGAATTTTACTATTGTTAAAAATTATAATGATAATCTACAGCCACATATTCAGCACTTACAAATATGTATCTTAAAGAGGACATTCACTGGAAAATCAAATTTCTGATGTTTTTTGGTGTCCCTGTGTCCTTCCCGTAAACATCACTAAATTGTCACAATAAACACTTCAGCCACTTCTAAGAAAGAAGGGCTTTTTTGCTTACCTGCACATTCAACCTGAAGAAGAAGAAGCACCGCAGAGCAGTCAGTCAGCTGGTAGCTGGCCAGTCACAAGCGACTCAGTTTTCTGAGGGGTGGGCATTAGCTCAGAAACAGAGTGCCTGTTCAGAGGCTGGCAGAGAGCAGCAATTAAACTGGCTTAATCTGGAGAGACTATGATGTTTCTGACCAGAAATATTATTCAATATATCTTAGACATCTGTAATCACTTCACTTTCATTTTGAGACAGCCTATTGTCAGACCATTGGTTGGAATATAAATGTTTCATCAACCACAAGTAACAGTGATTTCTGTGCCCGATGTCCCCCTGGTTTCACCACACATTTGATAAATGGGGGCCACTGTCTCTACTCGTCTGTCTGTTACTTTGAGGGCATTTATGGCTTTTGTCTGCTTCAAGAAATACCACTTCCACATACTGCTAAGAAAAGCTTGAGTTAACAATGTATCAGCCATTTTTTATATATGAAAAAACAACATCCTCTACCAAAACATAAAGCCTTTACTCAGCATTGGGCTTGTCTCTATCAGACAAGAAGACTAATATTGATATTGTCCTTGCTCAAGCTGATACTGTACAGTCATAGCATTCCTCAAGATTGTTAGCAGTCAGCTACTGATGATGTACAGACCCAAGAAGAACCCAAATGGTCATTTAAAAAATAGAAACAAGGAATGCCACCAGCTGCTTTTTATTTTTTTCCCTTCCTTTTTCAGTTAATAATGAAATGCTCTGATGGAACACTGCTTAGGCAGGTTACTAAGTTACTGATTGCTTCAGTTCAGTTAATCAGTAAAAAAACAAATTCATTTATTACAATTATGAATAACTATCAGACTCTTTGTTTTGTCTTTAAGACAAATGTAAAAGTTGAAGTCTGATTTAGTCAGTCAGCAGTGTGAATTTGTATACTGCACATCATGTTTACTTACGTACTGCAATAGAGCAATTTTCCCTCTGCTCAAAGACTTCTGGGATAGACTTCAGAGGCCCACAAGGATTAAACACAGACTGATATTGTGAAGAGAGATTTCCATTCCAAAACACATTAACAAAGGGGTGGGCAATATGGTAAAACATATATAATTTTTATTTTTACACTCAAATCAAAATTTTGATTTTTAACTATATGTTTTACTATTTTGCAAGTTACTTAACAGTGCAATCAAAACTAGTTTCCTGTAAAGACATAGCCCCAAAAGAAAATAAACCAGCACAAATTTCTATCATGCACTCTGAATCAAACAGGGTGGAGAATGAGAAATCCATGACCTTTATTTTAGTTTGCTACAATTGGTTGATTGCTGTGTCTCTTAAACAATGTGATGCGTTAGAACAAGAACATAGAACAGCAATGGATAGAATGCGCTTTAAAGACAACACTATATCTGTACCTTGGCAGATTATCAACACATTCTAATCCCTCACAATCGTGGAGGTGGTTTCAAATGTGATTCTGATCAGATTTTTATAGATCAGTTATAACCTGAACATCACAACATCAAAAAGTATTTTAAAGTGTCTTCTGCACCACTTAAAGTGCAACTTAAATGACAACAATTGCATAGATCTGGAAAGATGGAAGTTAATTGGAGGTGCATTAAACATAGTGGGAGACAGTTGTTTAAAATATGGGATAAAAGCATGGAAGACAAAAGAGACACAATCCCACCAGGTATCACTCTGCTTAAACCCCCCCACCCCCACCCACTGCCATTCCAACAGCACGAATTGATGGCAGCACGAAAGGCAGCACAACTCAGCAGCCTACACCATTTCTGATGCTTCCATGCAAACAGAAGAAAGTTTGCAACGTGGCTCCATTCACATTAGAAAAGCAGCATTGCATTTAATGCATTCAAAATCTTTGCATCATTTAGGTAGGTAGGTACAAAAATGTCCTCCAGACGACCTCATGAAAACTGAAAAAACTAAGCTGATCTGCCTCAGTATGGGCAGATCAGCAGTGACATGTTAATACAACTTGACAGTCATTTTGTTTCAGGTAATTTGGTGAAGTATTCCTCAGTGGGCATGTTTCCAGTTCATACTATATGACAAGACACGAAGCCTGTGTTTAAGATTTTCCTCACGTTGAAAAATGGGGCTTCCTGTGATGATTGAGGGGAGAAGTTTACCTAACGCATACTAGCCTGGATTGTGTGTATCTGTGTATGTGTGTGCATGCATATGTTTGTGCTTCAATGTAGCTGATGCTTATAGACAGCAGCAATTAATAATGTGAACACTATCAGCAGACAGAGTCCACTAACTTCTAAATGTAATGCACCTGTAAAGCACCCTTTCCCCCCACTCAACAGACATATATTTACAGTTCAGATGCAGAAACCATATTTTGCTGACAGAATTCAATAAACCCACATTATATCCTGCAATATGGCTGTAATCATCTTGACCTGGTGTCCTCTAACTCATTTAGTGACATGGGGCCACAGTAATGGTTCCAAAACAATTTTCACCTTCACCACTGCAATGCTGAAAATTCAAATCACATAAAGAAAGCAGGGGCACAGAGACATAAATTGGCTCCCAGATTAGCTGCTTATCCAGAATATCCTACTCTGCAGACACAAATCAAATCAGGGGTAAAAAAAAGACTTCACCTTTCTCTCAGGTCTGCTCTAGAAATGCCCACAATTTTGGCTTATCAACTCCAGAGAGCACAGAATAATGAAAGATGTAATTGTACCTGGGGAATTTTCTTCTGAAGTGCAACATTCATTGATTGCTTCTTAGAGGCTTCATGTTTGCCGATGTCACGGCCCTTTACTTTTATGACAGCACTAAAGTTTCAGGCATTGTCACTCAACTCTTGAATGAACAGCTACAAGAACACCAGTGTTTTCCATGCAATGAGTCAATAATTTTATTTTCAAAATACTTTTGGGAGCTTTTACATAAAAAAAATAACCAAGGCCAGATGTCCCCTTTGTAATAATGTATTGAAAAGGTAGATACTCAATGAAAGGAGATAGTCTCTTTTGTCCTTGATTATATCCAAGCAGTCTTATTCTGTACCGTATGGCTTTTATTATGAAATCAAAAGCATGTGTCCTTTATGAGACTTAATTATCTTTATGCTAAATCCAATCAAGCCAAAGGCAAATGAGGCAGATGCAACTCCTGATTGGACTGCTGTCTCTTCTAATGCCATAAGTCTATTATAATTGATCATCCATTCATTATCATTTGGTTGGCACCAAAACAGAAAATGATCAGACAGGAAAATCTTCCAGTTTGACAAAAGTTCACTCCCATGTTTCTCCTTCAGGTTGTCAGGTCATTAATTTGCAACTAATGACTAAAGTGTCTGTTGTGGCTGCTCAGTTGGCTGTCATAATCCCACTGAAATCTTCAAGGATTGAGAGAAGTGTCTGGGCTGTACTCAAGGCCACCTAAATCACACCACCAGCCCATCTCAACCTGGTCCATCTTGTGAATCTTCCTCCCACTGGCAGCTTTAGTATAGACAAACAGTTAATGCTGAAATTTAAAGAAAAAGCCCAAAAGTAGCAGTAGCATTTAGAAGTATGGCGCTCAAAAGCAGGCATGTCCTTCAAATTATGTTCTTTGTCATGACAACCATATATCTGTATGCATCATAATACAATTTATTATTTTTGTTATTTTTGTGGCATTGACCCGAAACTGGTGTTATAGTGCCAATGCAAGCATTGCAGATCTGCTCAGGATCTGACAGGGGAGCTATTCGATCTGTTCCAAGTTGATGTACTATCAAAATTATCTTGGAGATATTATGTAAAGACAGAAATTTTACATTTTGTCACTTTAGAAAGGAAACAGATGTGATTTTCTTGCAGCATTAGAGTTTAGGTTTCTAGTAGGATGAACAGTTAAAAAAATACAAATATATATATTTAAATCAGATATTCTTAAGGACATTTCATGCAATCATGCGCAAACTGAAAGAATGGGACAGCTTGATTAGGCACATCATTGTAACAATCTTAAATCAAAGTGAAGTGAGATTTGTTTTAACAGCAAGAGGAGAGACATTACTGCATTTAAACATGCTTTTAATTTATTTGGCAAAATGTTAACAACTCTTTGTCCTCTCTCTAAGAATATAACCGTCTGTTCAGTCAAATCTTAAAAGGTTTTTCTTGTCACTAAAAACAGACTATACAGACTCTCTCCTCCTTGTGCTGTCAATTGTCAGACTGGGCTGATGTCTCCATAGATGAGCGAATATATAGAAAGTGTTGCCGCTTGCATATGCAACATGTGCTGCAAGGTGCTCACATACAGTTGCCATTTTATGCACCACTTTTTTTTTTTTTTTTTTTTTAAACCACTGTCATCATAGTGACACAAGATCCAAAATGCTCCCACAAGGGAACAAAACACTGCTGCTGCTCCACCTGTGTTTTCCGTCGCCATTTCTACAACTGACCCACAACACTCAACGCCTCTACCGTGGTTCACCATCTTTTTCGCTGGTATGGACATTACGACAAAATCTGAGCAGACTGAATGGTACACGTGCCCTGAACCATGTCATGAAAACAGAACGTATTTTTCCATCGTTAGTTTCTAGGGCTTCAATGTTAATCCATCTTCATTCAGCCTTCCTACAATGTCTTTTTTCAGTTCAAACTGTAATTAGTGGCACTGCCCAGTTAGAGCCATTTCTGCATTATATAAATATTTTGCTGTTCTTTTTCACATTTGTATGGTCTATACCAGCCTGTCTCTCCATAGCATATGGTCATGTATATCTGTATTCAGTTTTGCGACCATGCATTTTTCACAGTTTTAACTATATTGATGGAATCATTTAAAATATTACAAAATGTCTACAAAACAACAGAGCTTAAAGCATGTGACTTCCCAAACTTCTTAAGCCATCGGACAGAATCTGCCAACAGATAATTTTGAGCTATTTGTAGAATTCAATTGAAACTTGAAAGAAAGAGAAAAGGATTTTGTACTTAATTAATATTTTATAACATTCTGTATGAAAACCTCTCTGGCTCAAAGCAAAATGCTAAAATAATAAAAGGCACCTACTTCAAGAGGTTTAAAAAAAGAAAAATGTAATTCTTGTAAATGATTATTAATACTCTAGAAACCAAATAAGTGTTCTGTCACCATAAATGCTACAAAACCTCTTCTGACCGTTTCATGCTCAGTAATTAAATAAAAGCTGGTGAGAAAGCACAGCATCAGCCTGGATTTTCTGCCACTTAAGCATACCATTTCTTGTCCAGACCACATCACAGTAGCCACCAAAAAGATAAGGGTCGCTGCAGTTCTGTTACAGCCAAAGATGTTAGTGTTCACACATATAGTCTGCCATTTCCAGTTCCAAATAATATGATTTCTGTTTCACCATTTAATTGAACTGTTTTGCTTTGTTTCTTTATTTTGTCCACATCATAATTCTGATCAGCTGCATTTTTCCCCTGACAATCTACAGCACTATTATAGATCTCACCAGTGGAAATGCTTATTCAACCTTCCATCTGCAGTGACTACAAAAGTAAACAAAGCCATAGGAGCTGTAGGCTGGTTGCCTGCCAATAAGAAAATAAATTAACAACATATTTTCCCACCATCTTCACAGCTGCCACCCTCCCACACTGTGAACTAACATAGCAGGCAAATATTTATGATGTAATTCCCTCCTGTTGCAGTGGCTGGTTTTCTGACCATGATTTCATTATGATTGGGGGGAAAAATATTTTGTCTCTCTTGGACAATGTCTACTCACTGTTTGAGAATGGAAATTATTATATAGTTGTGCCATATAATAATTCAATTTTAATGTTTTAGGACTGCATGCGTTCACACATGATTGTGTTCAAAAGTGGCCTTTTAAAAAATGTACACACAAATAACGTGTATGATTCATTTACATTTATGTTCACTCCCATACAGCACTAATCTTCCTGCCAGTCGAAAAAGCAAAGAGTACATTCAGAGTCATTCAAATGATTATGAACAACTTACTAATGTTACTTTTTTCCGCAGCTCTTCTGATTATGTAGCCATACAACCACAAAATGTTGATCTAGTACTACAAGTGGCTATGACAGAGGCTTTACAGTATGACAAACTGTTGAATTATGTGATCCTAGAAAATAAATTTACAAAAATTATGTGTAATTGAGAGATTATTTTTTTCCAGGAAAGGTACATAATTGACATAATTTGCCCTGAACCTCAAAAAGAAGACAAAAGAACAGAAAAATTTAAATCTGGGCTCTTTTACATGTTACTCTACATGAACTGAGAATCAGCTTAGCTTTCACTATCAGCTGACAAATGTCTTTCTTGTCTGACTGATGGATCAGTGTGATCCAAAAGACAGTGAACTGCAGGTTGCGAGGAGACTGATGACTTGTAGAGGGTCATAAAGAACCTCTAGGGGACAACTCTGCAAAGGATTACTCAAAGTGTTTTGATATATGGAGTAAGGAAGGGCTCTCCTTATCAATGAAATAGCTTCCCTCTGAATGTGGGTCTTTCGACATTTAATTTGGTTCACTCAAAGCCCACAGTTTTAAATAACAGCAGTAACAGGACTCCAAAATGAATGTAATTACAATCCTTATAACATCAACACATACATGAAATATGTACATAGGTCTGCTCAATTTTTTAAAATGACACATCAAATAGCCCATATTCTTAGCCTCAACATTCATCACTGGGTCCAATCCTGTCGCTGCCTTATTCACTTTAGTCCAGTGCAGTCCATCTAGATGGAGTGAGTTTGGTAAGGTATACGGGTCATAAAGTGATGTGTCATGCATTCTATTAAGAATGAACTATTAAAAAATAAATATTGAATGACAAAGTTTGGAGCTACAATTATTTAATAAAGATTGTAAATTAAGCAATGAGTCAACGCGGCATGATATTCAGTCTCTAACATTCATTAAGTATGTAGCTTTTTGAGAACCTTCAGCTCCCATAGGCCTGAATTTGTATTCTTTAGATTGGGGAAAAAAATGGAGTATCTGGATGGCACCTCATTTAGTGGCAATTACAGAGTTGTTTTTGTTCTAAAAGTCTGATTAGCTGGTTTTCTTGTCGTTATTCCTAATCATTGTGTTTCTGGCTGGGAGCACATGATAAACAAGAGCAAATCTCACCTCGGATTTGGATAAAACCAAGAGAGGGTGCAATTAAGTGTGAAATTAAAAAACCAAAAACAACTTTGTCATCTTTACAAAGCAATCTTCAATAAATGCACAAACCTTTCAGTTTTTACAGCCACATTGTCTTTATCTTATATTTGCTCCGAAAAGACACTTAGTAGGAAAATGTGCAGTGCCTAATTATTACTACAAATTATGGCTAAAACCTTCTTTTCACCTCACGTTTCTCTTTCTTCCACATCATGGCACAATCAATCTTTAAGCAGTGTAAAAGCTTCCATTTACCGATGTAATCTGTTCTACATATTGGGCTATTTAACTACTACAAAACTATTTTGGTGACCACCCAACCTGAGCAGAAATAATTTGTCACATTAAATGAGAACATGTACTGTACTTATACTGTAAAGAACTGTTTTGGCTCTGAAGCTGAGGCATCCATAATAGAAATTGTTATCAAAAAGTGAAACATCAAAAATGGTAATACATGACACTATCTACGGTGTCACATATTATCTTCTGTCAGGCTATTAGAAGTCAAATTATTTTCATGACTACGTTTACTCGTGGTAGACAGATTTTCTCCATGATTCATTTCTGCAATAAAAAATTCCAAAACTCCTTTTCACTCATGAATTTATTTCTGTAATGGCAGAAAATTATGTGAGCCATATATAGGGCATAAATGCACTGACATCTATAAATTGGTGATAAAATTGGTGATATACTTTCATAAGAAATTCTTGACTGAACCATGTTTATCCTATATTTTACTATAATTTACACTGATCTAATAAGAAAATTAGTGCATGCTGTTCATAACACAAGGTTATGAGCAAGATTTAATGCAATGGCTTGTTAATTTATTGTACAGTTTTACAGGTATATCTGCACATAAACTACCTTCTTATAACTTCTCATTAAACTGAAACACCAAAAGCAGTGTTAAAAGTTCACTTGCACAGTTGCCTTGTTGTCCAGAGATGTTTTTCTCTTCAGATTCTTGTGCATAACAGTCATGCTGCTTTGATAAGCCGTTTTACAAAGTATGCAGACTGCAAAGCATCCGGTTTTCACCTGAAAGTGGTTTAAATAAGTTACACTAACAAATATCCATTATTTCTGATCAAATTTAGGCTTTCTGAAAATAAAGTCTCATTTTCTGCATCCCCAAAGCAGGAGCTGCCATGATTTGTGATGAATCAAACAGTGCATTAACACATTCCACATAGATCTAAATATTTACACAACAGACCATGTCAGTATCTTTCCTCCTCTGACTTACTATGACATGATGGTCATATCTTTCCTTCATAAACTGTGCTAGGGTACTTTACTGCTCCTATCTCATTAAAATTATATATTTTATCTGTCAATCAGACATTAGATGGAAGGAGGAAGCACTTCTGTGATATATGACTGAATGTGTCTTGAGTGGGTGAAAGACAGTGACCTTGCCAGTGCAGTGACAAGTGAAACATGGTGAAAATCAGAATGTCCATCACTTTACTAATTAGTGAAGGACAGGTAACTCTGAAGGAGAGGTCACACTTGATAGTAACTGCAGTAAACTTGGTAATGGTTTGAATCACCAGAAGCTTACCACACGCCTTTCCATTAATCAAGGTCATTGCTGAACCTCTGTTTGGTCAATATATCTCCCATATGAAATAAATTGCAAGACATCAAAAACATCTGATCTGATTGAGTCAATATGGTATAGTCAATCTACCTTTACTGTCTTTACTGCTGTAAAATTATATAAATTTCACCATTGTGGGACTGATTCAGGATTTTTTTTTTCTTATCATGATGCAATGCATCCTAAATTATCCACATACTAAAGCACATGGCTTTATCTTCACCCAAAAAAAGTAATTAAAGAAAATCAAATTTCTGATGTTTTTTGGCGTGTCTCTGTGTCCTTCCCATATATAAACATCACTAAAGTGTCACACTATTGTGAAAAAAGGGCTTCTCTGTTTACCTGCGCTCAATCAAGCAGTTTTGAAAAGTCAAGTTTAGGTAGGTAACTAGCACATTTGCCGCGCAATGAACCCTCCCCCAACAGCTACTCCCAGTCATGGGCTAGCCAGTCACAAGCAAGCGGGAATGCACTTTGTAGCTGGGCCAATCACAAAAGTTCTGGGGGGGGGCATTAGCTCAAAAACCTAGTGCCTGTTCAGAGGCTGTCAGAGACCAGCAATAAACTGGCTTAATCTGAAGAGACTATGAGGTTTTTGACCTCATAGAGCATGTGGACTTTGTTTAGACACACACCTCTCCTCTGTAGTTGGAGTTGGAGTTGAAACTGGTTGATTTTAGCTCATTAATTAGTCATGCTTAATACGTCAGCAGCAAGCCTATTGTATTTATTTCACAAGTGCTAAACATGCCAACTCTTGTAGCTCGTTGCAAGACTGTTCCCTTAAATTTGGTGAAGTGTAATATCTGTAGATGTGATATCATCCTCTTGCAGCATAGCCTCATTTCATTACACACATCTGACTGGGGTAGGGGGGAAGGGGACACATGGATTATGTGCTGTTGCTGCATTGAAGCTGAATCGTTTGTGTCTGCATTGCGATGCATGTTAAAAAAATGGTTATTTTAAAAAACCTTGGGTGTGGCATCTCTCACTTGGAAGAAACATCAGCACAGAGGTTTGGGACTGCTATGGGGCAGAACTAAATCTAGTGCTTTGTTTTGCTGGCTTAGAGTTAGAGAAATACACAATATGAACCCAAAATAAACCAACTAAGTACTGATTTTAGTACTTATTTGGTTTATTTGGTTAATTTAGAACTGATGGCAAGGGATTTTCTTAACGAGGTATGTAGATGATCTTTATGCACAGAGGTACGTCTTCTTTTTCAACGCAATTTAAAATCACATGGTATCGTCCTTTCATTCATATCCCTTCCCTCTCCCCCTCTCCCCCTCTCTCTCACGCACACACGCGCACACGCACGCACACACGCACACACACACACACACACACACACACACACACACACACACACACACACACACGGGGTGACAGCTGATTCACCTGATACTCCCCTCTCCTCTCTGCGCACAGTGTGCGAAGCCTTTATGAAATGATAGTATGAAGAAGCAGGATGTCTGGCAGAGAGAAGACTGTGCCAAAGTGTCTCCATTTACAAGTTAGGTGGATAGCATTAGCCTCCTAGCACCATGTTCTGTTGGAGAACCAA
The DNA here is from genome assembly GCA_016785285.1 of Brachirus orientalis. Lineage (NCBI taxonomy): Eukaryota > Metazoa > Chordata > Actinopteri > Pleuronectiformes > Soleidae > Brachirus > Brachirus orientalis. Next base: position 5,745,750 of record JAFBJR010019384.1, on the reverse strand, counting down.
GGCTTGACACAGTGTTACTAATATCTCCCTTCCTGTTGCCTGATTATCTCACCAGCAAAGCACCATTCATTTTGAGAATGTGCTTGTGCAGGCCCACTCCAGGGGTAGGCTGCGATTGGCTCCAGCCCACCTTTTATCAAGGAAGGTCATCAATTGTTATGAGGACCTTACAATGTTGTGTTCTTGCCATTTTAACTCATTGTCTCTCACACTTAAAGTAAAAAATAAGAAACAAAACTGTAATATCCCCCTTGGGAAGCTTTAGAATGACCCCTTTTCACATCAAATTTTCCCTCATACTCTTTTCTAGAGAGTTTAGTATGGTCTACTTTAGTGGTGGGTATACTGTGACTGCGCAATTCACCTTTTTATTATCAGTTGTTAATATCAAAAAAGTAATACCAAATGAGCATCTAAATAAAAGTTACTAGTGTAGTATCTGCATAGCGTTAGCTTTCTTATGGAGTGGACATAGGTATAGCAACTAAAGCATACATGTAATGTAATGGTACTCCCACTGGTAAGCTTAAATGTGATGAACATTTGTCATCGTACTGGCAGCAGCAACAATAATCTCTCTATCAACAGGATGTTGATAACAGAAAGTGCTGCTTGCTTCCTTTTCATTTTCTCTTGCTACTATGATTATAACTGATGCATTAGTGTGTACGGACAGTATAGTGCAACAGTCGGGCATTTCGAGTGCAGACTTCTTTAGGAAAGCAAGTAAGGGATAAATGATGAAATGGTGGCTGAAGGAAAAATGAAGGGGCTTCATAATTATGCATGCGGATTCCAGCATGCATGAAGATAATTACTTAATTAATCCTAGATTGCTGCCTTGTGAGCTGTACTTGAGTCACTGTCATTGTCTTATACTCCTATGGCCATGTTCAGAGAGACAAGCACTGTATAAAAGGGAAAAATACATTTTTTTTATCATTGTAGATATCAAAGAAGATATCAAAATCTTAACTATCTGGTCAGGGTTGCTGACAATGGTATCATTGAACACTTGCTGCACTTCCTGATGACAGTGACATTTTGCACCAAATCATGTTGATAAAAGCTGATGAGTGAAACTTAAAATCTAATAAAAGACAAACAACTAAACCAAATAAATTGTTTTATTTTTGCCTTTCAGATTAAAAAAGAAAAGTGGTTGAAAGAGACGGTTGGCCCCCAAATGGTCCCCTTAAACAGCATTGGTCAATGCCTGTTAAGTTTTCTGCTTCTTTCCTGACTTTAAATGGAAATAGACGACAGAGTTAAAAAAAAAAAAAAAAAAAAAACAGGCAAACTCTGTACACTTCAAACTTGCACTTTAAGAAGCTATTATAATGAATTAAGTGATATAATTGAAGTGATTACCTGACCATGCTCTAACACTTCCATCTCATCTGAAACCTATGCACACATTCACAGTGTTCGTGCACATCCATGCTTTTTCATACGTATTCGTGCAACAAGTGCTAGCAGTGGGAACCTATTTTCAGACCCAGCAACAAGAAATACTACTTTCTGACTGGCTGATAGGTTGCTAATTCAAGCTGTGTGAATAGACTATACAGAGCAATCTTCCTTCACATCATCCATTCATAGATTACTAATTAATGTACAATGTCTTTTATCACTTAACAGCATGAGGAATGTCATGTGTGGCATTTGAACTTGAAAAACAACTAGACAGACCGTGAGCACATTGTGTAACTGAAATAACCAACCTGGCGGAATACTGCCCAGCTGCACAAAATGTATACTGTATTTAATGATTACTCGACACAGATAATTTGCCTCAAGTAATTTTAGTAATCGAATTACTCAAATTATTTGAGGAACAGTTTCAGCCATACACCACAGCAATTCCATCCCTATCGCAAAGTCGATGACTATCTGTCCTTCCACAGTCCTCTCTTTAACCCCATATCTACCCAACAGCTCATCTCCTCTGTTCCCTACAGCAACATGCCCACTGAAATCTGCTTCAGTCACCACTCTCTCTCCCTTGGAAACTCACTATTCCAACTTACTCCAGAACTTCTTTCTTTTCTGACAGACAACCAACTTGTATGGCATACACACTGACAAAATTCAAAATCACACCTTCAATTCCTAGTTTCAAACTCATGATTCTGTCTACACTCATCACCTCAAGAACAATCTTCATAAACTCTTCAAGATTATCCCTACACCATTCTACTTTCCATCTAAACTATGGTAGATCCATTAAAAATGTCTCTGATGCTCCTTGCCTTGCTTCTCTTCCATCTGATCTTTTGCACACACAATATAGCTATCCTTCCTTCTCTTCATCATATCAGCCAGCTCCCTTCATTCACCTGTCATAGTCCCAACATTTGAAGTCCCTATTCTTACATCCACTCTCCTACCTTTTCCTTCTGTCTCGCTGCCTCCTAACCTCCCCCCCTCAACTCTTCTGTCTCCGGCCAACAATAGCCCAATTAGGCACCCTGTTGGTCAATAGCATCAATAGCATGTGTTATTTTAAAAGCTTTCAAAAATCTTCAAGACTTTTGTCTAGTAATAAATAATGCAAAATAATGATAATGATGATGATGATGATGATAATAATAATAATAATAAGGCTCAAATTATAATATCTACCTGGTTACACACTTTGGTAAGACCTACCATGCAATTATTTATTCAATTTATTTAAGAGTGTAAGGGTTAAGCTGCTTGGTTCAAAATAAATGGTTTGCTGTATTTAAATTAGATTTTCCCATTATTGCATGCAACTATTGGGGAAAAAAAAACTAATACAAGAGTCAGTGTTAAGCATCCAAGGTGTCAATTTAACATTTCTACAATGATGTAGAGGAGATTTCAAAATATCAAGGTATATATTGTGTATCGCAATATCTAAAAAAATAATGCAATAAATGTTATAGGCCATATCGCACAGCCCTGTGTCACACTCTTGATTTTAGAACCAGAATTTTTGTTTCATCCTCTTAGAGCAGAGTGCATAAACCCTCATTAGCAGTCCAAGATTCAAATCAATTCACTTCAAATGATGAATTCTGAATGACCACAGAATTTTACATAAAGGCTTATTGTATTAACACACTATATGACATTTTTAAACTCATCTGGAAGCCAAATTGAATCATGTTAAACACTGATTTATTAAAGTCTCATGCTTACAGTGATAAAATGTACTATACTAAGTACAGGTTCCTGAAATATCTTGTAGGATCTCTATTAATTTCTGCTCATACAAGGTGAGCCAACACCTACAACTTAAAGCTCATCTATTTTTGCAGTATTGGTAATCTGAACATCAACTGCTTGCAAACAATAGGTTTGCTCGTCATCAAATGTTAAAAGATGTTTGAGGATGTGTATAAATCTAGTAGAAATGAACAAAGAACTTTGTACATCTACTGCTCTAGTCTACTGCTCTTGAGAAAACTTCCCTGCATACCAACAATTGCACAACTTTCAGACCCGGCAGTTTATTTGATTGGTTGTATCCTGCTGAGCACACTTGAGGCTTCTAGTCCAATTAGGCACATTTGCTACTTTCCCAAACTCAAAGTAGGATCATTGGTGTAATGTTCCATGCTTGTGCTAACAAAATGGACATGCTCATTCTTTAACTGCATTTATATTACAAATTACTTCCAATTTAAGTAAGGGAACGGGGCTTCCTTTACTTAAATTGGCAAGGACACATGAAGGCAATATTCAGAGAGATACATAGTTGATTATTTTCAGAAAATTAGGTCAGAAAATTATTTTGAGAATTCTTTCTGGATGTCACATAAACATTCCCTCACCATAGCTTGTCCTAGTAATTCAGTTAAAAAGGCACACACACACACACACACACACTTTATATATATATATATATATATAAACACAATAGATAGTTTAAGTTGCTGACAAGGATCTTTTTTTAGGTTGGCTATGATGAATCACACATTCATCAGTGCAGACCATCTGACAGGCAACCAGGAGTATGGTTGCCTGTCAGAGAAAGGAGACAGAAAAATAGGCTGGGTTTCCAATCCATGTATGGCACTGTAATGCACTTCTATTACCACAAGTAGTGGTCTCTCAATAGTACTCAATACTATATAAAAAATGGTTTGTTTGTTTAGACAGACATGTATAAAAACAAAATAAAGAATCCACCAACTTGCCATTCCTGTTAACTTACACATGCTTGTAGAAATGCCTGGCATGCTTCTGTCACTGGCTCCCAAATGGAAAGCTCAATCCCAACCACTTCAACAAGAAAACAAAAAATATCTCAGTACTACTTCAAAGCCTCGAGCAAAACACACCATGACCATCAATGCCTTTTTCCATTCTATAAACTACCTCATCCATGAACAGAATAGACCTCACTCATCTTCTATAGCTTTATCCTTCTCATAAAAGGTTGTGAGGGGCACTGGTGCCTAATCCTAGCTGACATAGGACGAGAGGCATGCTTACACTGGTACTATACGATGGACAGGTCGCCAGTCCATCGCAGGACCCAGAATAGACATTTTTATATAAAAGAAAAATGGATATGGTCTTCCAGATTCCTCCTGAAACTATACAGTGAGAGTATTCTGAATACCCACCAGGGGGGCCACTCTGCTTGTGGCAAAAATAACTGACTGCAGTGTAGACAGTGTGATTGACAGCTAGTGTCAAATAGGAGTATGGTTGCCTCTGAACATCCATGCTGGTGCCAACAAAAATCACAATTCTTCAGGTTTCAAGATGGGAGTTCAAATTCTTATGGATGATATTACAACCAGTTTTCACTTGGCAGTGTAACTGAATTTATCCCCCTATGAATGTGTTTTTGGTTAGCTCACACTGGCTATCACATTAAACCTTCTCTGGTTTTGTTCTGGTGCTGTTCTAATACCAACCTCTTTTTCATTAAAGTCTATACACTTTACAAATACAAATACAGTGTAGAGAGTTTACAAGTCTGTCTATTGTCAGGAGAAAGCTTTCTGAGAAAGAAAGAGGCATAATTTATATTAAATTACTTTATAACCAACAGAGGAGGTAGGAAAAGAACACTACAATCAAATTTTCAATGCCAATTCAGCAGTAGTAGATGCAGATATACTCAGATTACCAATGTAAATTCAACAAGATCTACAATGAAGAGATCAATAACATAATCTTACTTGTTACTAACAGGACATTTATAGCAAGAGCTTCACACTTGCAAACACAGAATATCAGTTACACCTCAGGTAGTAACAAGGAACAAGAAAAGTAACAGTACAAAACAGTGCCTTCAGGAGGAATTTGGTGGACATTAATCCAGTGAAGTGAAGAAGATACTTACATATGACAGTGCAACAAATGTGCAACACAATTTCTGTGAAAAGAAACTGAAGTACCTGAAAAGGGTAGAGCTCACTGTGTTAGCAGAGGTTTTATATTAAATTATTGTACTAAAAGACAGCAACAAGCTAAGAGAGTAGTTTATTAAATATCATGCAGACAATGATGTATTACCAAGCAGACTACTCATTTTATACAAAACAGAGCTAATAGCACCGCACAAAACTGCACTACACTGAAATACATACGATTTGCACTCACTCTACTGTGAAAGTTTCAGCAGGATGGAAAATATGACACTGACATTTAGCTTGCAACTTTCAAATCACATCACTGCAGGTCCTATCCCTGAGGCTACATGCTGCACAACACCATAGTGTGGTCTGAGTAACGTATTACGGAGGCAAAGCTGCACATAAAGCTGCAAGATTTGCTAGATTTTACACACTAGAGATTGTCAGATGCCAGGATTCATCTTTCATTTTGCCTTCTCAGCACATCCCCTATGTCCTCCTTTGTGAAGCTAAACTGTTACATACACAGTGAATTACACAGAATATGAAAACCCAAAGAGGTACATGTAGAGACCTACATGCTATGCACAAAATTAGACTGAATACATGGAATTCTAAGCAACATAGTTACACTACTGTGTGTCAACGGGTCTGTCTCTTAAGCTTACTCTCATTGCTGGCTTTCGTGTCTGTTTTTCACCGGTGGCTTCAGCAGCATAAGCAGGAGTTATGATCACCAGACTTTAATCTAAAGACTTCTTTGATGTGTGTGGGCACTCGGACCTTTCCTTGAAATGAGTTGAACAAACAGCTGAATCAGATCACTGCTGCCTCAGTGGATATTAAAGGCTACCAAAGAAATGTCAGTGCTGTTCAAATTACGCATGATGAGATAAATTAAGTTTGTTTGTTGACATTTCTGCCTCGTCTTGTTTTCATGTCCCTCCCCAACAAAAATGCCAAGTAGGTTTTATGGAAAAACTCTGGCATATGCAAAGCAATCCTTTTCCACGATGCAATAGTGCTTGCCTCTGTTGACAGCCAGTTGGAATGCATCACTGATTCCATTTGTGATTGGGTATGTTTGACTTCAAAAAGCATAATTTATTTCGCCTTCACAGCATAGATGAAAATGTGTGTCTTAGTGAACAAACCCATGAATCCCCCTTAGCTACAATATTATCAGAGTCATGACACACTAGCATCCTATTTCATGTTTACTAAATAAAATAATTACTAAATTAAAACTATGCAATATGATGCTATTTTATCGCATTTTATCTGTCAAGTTTGTCTAAGTTCCTGGGGGAAGAAGGTGAAATTGGAATGATTTTTGATTTAAAAAGTAGCACATCTTTTGTGCAGAAATGGTTTGGCTATCACAAAACCAATGATGAGCTTTTGCTCCAGTCTGCAAATCCTTTCCGAACAAATCTTTTTCATTACCTGAAAAGGTACCATGCCAGTCACCACACAGAAAGTAGGAAAATAAAAGGTTCATGTCAGTGTGACACACATACACACAGCCTCATGTTTGGTCCAAAGTAGTACTTTGGTGGTGTATAGCATTGGCATCAAAAACCAGACAGGACTTTGTTAAAATTTTAAGTTAACATTTTACTAATTTATTACCATTTTAGATTAACTATTGTCCTGGTCTGTACACATCATATTCTACAGATTGACAAAACATTGGTATTTTTGGAGATCTGTGAAAAAACATCAGAAATTAAAAGCTTCGACTAAAATCCCATAGCAGCAACTCAAGGTTGACCACATGATTTGCATGAGGACGCCCATGTCTAAATTAGTTACCATAGATTCAACCAGCTCATGACAGGAGCAGGAGAAGCAGAGGTGCTGTAGCAGGCTACTCATTCACCCTTACCTATCTTGAACTGTCATACTCACTTTGATTTATTTTATAGATTCCAATTGCATAAAAACATTTTATACCAAGTTTACACACACCGTACTACTTGTCTTTATTTTTTTAAAACTATGCCTATAAGGTGATTTAAGTGTTCTTAAAGATGCCTAAAATAAAAAAAAAATAGTAAAATAGATTATTATCCTATAGAACACTCTTGATTAATTCCAGTCTAATCCAGTACAAATATTTATTTTAATATCTATTGGAAAAAAAGATGATCATAATGAGTGTGATGAAGACAATGTTGATGACAAGATGGTGCCGTGGTTTTGACTGTGATTCTCAGTAACCCTAAATACAATTTAATGGTAATTTCATGGTGCACAGTGGTGTACTACCCTGTTAAATTGTTTTTTTTTTTTTTTTTTGCAACTGCTACCAGAGAAATATCCTTCATGCCATACACCATGTGCTTAATAGCATGTTAGGAAAGTACAAAAAGAAAACAACGCATAATGATTAAGAACCATATTCACATAGACTGCACGTCATTATAAGAGTGTAAATTATGTAAATTAGTAAAAAAGTAAATTAAGTAATTCATGAGTATGACCAATTATGATCAGGACTGCACTTCCAAAGACCTTAATTAATAAGGATTCTGTGCCCCTTTGAGGAGTGTTGGTGCACTAGGGAAGCTGTATTTTTTTAGCCTCAAACTTGTATATGATCTAAGAAACGTTGCAGCAAATCAATAAGCAAAAACTGCATTTTTATAGCCCAAGATAAAATTCTAACCTAGAACCTTCTTTCCACAAAATTTAAAAAAGTGAACACATAGGTATCTGATAAAGATATCAACTCGGGTGAGGTTTTAGGTTAAAAAAAAAAAAAGGTAGTGCTCCCTCTTTCACAAAAGAGAGGATACTTTCTACATTATGAAGTTTTCCTATGTTAATGTAAGAAACTGTCTAAATAATAATGCCAGTATATCACTAATGAGAGAAAAGAGATACAGCCTGGCCACTGCTGAGCTGAGGAAAGCCCTGGTCTGACAAGAGCAGACTCTGCCAATGGCTTGTGCATTCTGAGATAAAAACACTACCAAGGGAAAAAAGAAGGAACTTACAAATCCCTCACATTTGAGCACAGGCACATACATAAAAGGCTGAAATGCTTTCCTCTTGTTACTGCAGAAATTGAAGTGTAAAGGACAGTGGCAGATGACCACTACATGATAGAAGACTCACCTCAACCCCTGACATAATAGAAAAACACAAATGGAATATGACCTTGGATCTCTGACATGAATGGAAGTTTATAGGAAACTTCCACTTTTGCTTGCCATTATTACCATTACAGAAGAAACAAGAGAGGCATCGGTGAATTGTTCCACAGATTTAATGTATGATAACAAAGGCTGCAATAAACTTTATATATTCTATAAAATCAGACTAAATAATTGGTAACAATGGGAAATGATAAGTGATTATGGTAAAACAACATTAGGGTAACCACAATGATGGGACCATCATCAGCCCTAGTTGTACAGAGCACAAGTAGGGCTGGGTGCTAAATCAATTTTATCAATTAAATAGATTTGTTGTTTATATCAATTTGTTTTGTTTGTTGACAATTGAAAATAGAATTTACCATTTTACTGCCACTTCAGTCTCCTTGGGCTCCCCCGTGTTTAACAGGGGTCATATCTCCCCTGTCTCTCCTTAGACACACAGCATGTTAGCAAGAAGAGAAGAATGGCAGCTATCAGGATAACGCTTGTTCCCAAAAAAGACGGTGTCCTCAGTAATTTGGAAATGGTTCGGTTTTGTGGAATCAGACCACGAACAAACCACAGCCCACTGAAATGTTTGTTTGAAAGCTGTTGCAAAAATGGAAGCAGCAAAACAAATCTGTTCCAGCACCTCAAACAGCAGCATGGACCCGAGTGGGAGAAACACAAGCACCAGCTAAAACACAGCATTCAGTAATCGAGTCATTTTCACATTGTGTACCATACGACAAAACAGGAACCCAGTGGAAAGCTATTACTGATGTGGTTACATTGCATATTGCACAAGATATGGTAGCAATTTATACTGTGGAAGATATGGGGAGAAAATAAAATAAAATCTGAGATTTTACTGCAATATCACCCAGCCCTAGGCAAGCATAGAAGTCAAGGAGACAGTGGCCTATTTAGCCTACTGTTGTAGTCCTTAGCCATATTGGCAGATGTGTGTTTGCTAGGGCTGTCATTTTAGTTTGAAGTTCAAATGTATATTCAACTGTGGTATTAAAAGTGCGTGTTTGAACTATGTTTGAACACGATATACAGAATACAGCATAGATTTTCTACCATATCAAATGACAGCGTGTGGCAACATGTGGCACACAGGCTGCTTAGCAGGTGGAGAAGAAAGTAACCATCTCACGGTGAGATGTGTCATAAATACCTGTGTAAAAACAAATAGTACCGGGCGCTATTCTGCTGTGTGCTGTGTTCTCATCGACGGGTAATAATGTTAATAAAAGAGAGCCACACTTGTTCACAATCAGCAGTTGCGCTAGACTTTTTTGCATAAAGATTGTGTCATGTCTATTTTATCCGTCAATTTAGATTTTTTTATGAAAATGACATTTTACAGAGCCCCTCTGGTGACATTTGATTAAAAATAACTCATGGCCACAAGATAATAATGCATGGCTATATTAATGATAAATGCACGATAATAAACAAGTTCACAATGGACACTCTGCTTGTACACGCAGAGAAATGCGCTTCAGGGATGCTCCTCCTCTTCCTCATCATTTATGTGCATATTGAATATCGGTGCAATTCCAATGAAGTTGACAGACTTGTGTTTCTATCAAATAATATCAGAAATGAGGCAGTTTGACAAATGTCTACTGGACGTACCACTATTACATTTTGGATAAACGGGAAATTCATCACTCTCTACTGAGTGACTGCTGTATGGCTGGATGTTTTTGGTGTGTCCCTGTGTCCCTCCCTTGTCTAAACATCACTAAAGTGTCACAAAAAACACTTAAGCCACTTCTGAGAAAAAAAAAGGGCTTCTCTGTTTATCCGTGCTCAAGCAAGGGTTTTGAAAAGTCGAGTTTAGTTACGCAACTAGCACATTTGCCGTCATGGGCGTGAACATTCAACCTGAAGAAGAAGCTGCTGAATCGCTTCCGCCATTACAACTGTTGTATCTGTTGAGAGCAACATGTCTCAGAAGAAAGGTTCAGTTCATTGTTGCTCTGTTGCTGGTTGTCAAAAACACCACCAGACACTTCATAGACTCCCTTCTAATGAGGAAAAAAGAGCAGAGTGGATATCTTTCATTTTTGATAATAATAACCCTACTAAGCTTCCTGAAATGCTCTTTGTTTGTAGCAGTCACTTTGAAGTGAATAGTTCAAAATACAAACTTTGGGCAAAACTAAGCGGGACTCATCAGCTCTACTTCATCAGTAGGAAGCAGCTCCAACAATCCGTAATGGATTTCCTGAAAGCAATGTATTTCCAAATGAAGTAAGGTCTTTGTGGCTTGACTGCTTCGTGGCTTGAATAGCAATAGTTAACAATGGCTAATTGCAGCCTCATTTGAAAGGCAGCGTGTGTGTTGGCTTTTTCTGATTGTCTCAGTAGTGGTAGAAAATGAGTGACTGAGAGTGAGTGTCTGTCTCAGCTCCATGATACTGTTTACAAGCAAAACGCTGCACGACTTGTGTGGAAATGTGTGTATTTTGTGTCAGCTTGCGAGTGTCTCGGGTTAGCACATATGCTAACTACTGTGCATCAGGCAGAGATCGTGTGTGAAGCACTGTGCAGCAGTTAGTCTGCTCGTAGCTGGCCAGTCACAAGCGAGTGGGAATGCGCCTGGTAGCTGGCCAATCGCAAGAGACTTAGTGTTCTGGGGGGCGGGTATTAGCGCCGAAACACAGCGCCTGTACAAATGCTGTCGGAGCAATAAACTGCCATAATCTAAAAAGACTATGATGTTATTGACCATAAATATTTAGTTTATCTAAGTAGACATCAGTAATCTTTTTTGATTTGATTACTTTTTTGAATTTTTGGTTCAAAAAAGACCATTCTATGTCTCCTCTAAAACACATTCCTTTGAACTTAAATTTTGGAAAAGTGTTGAAATCGGCAAACACTGAGTCCTAGTGTTTGCGGATTTTGATAATACACTTTAAAACAAACATCTGGCAGTACTGATATAATGCCAATAATATCATGGATCCCTAATCAATGTTGAATGTTAGTGGAAAAAAAGGACTCAGTGACCTCCTGTGTTCAAGTCTGACATTTCTTTCTCCCATCCATCAAGTCTGACTTCCTCTGTCTTTGGATGTTTGTGGCTCTGTCACAAATTTGCTCAACTTTATCCTTAAGCTACTCAAAAGCATTGTCACTTTAGCTACATTTGCTAAAATAATAATTCTAGCTTTTATGAGAAAGCTCTCTCAGCAAGAGATCCGTAGGTCACATTCCACTCAATATGTTTTGCTTGTTACTTCAGCTGGATGTTTGCAGCTGAAAAAGTTTCTCTGCACACTCAACTTAAATTTGTGTTTAAAAAGGTCTACTTATAAGCATTATGTGTATAACAGTACGAATTTCTTCACAAATATCTTATATTAGTTTCCTAAATAAAGCAGTAGACGATGGGTGAGAGTGAGTGAGTAGTTTACTAAATAAACAGTTTAACCTTAAACCTACAAAAGTTAACAAATTATTATTAGGGGAATGAAAGGCAGGTCTTGGCTCAACACCTACCCTCCCTGCTACCATTACTTAGCTCTGTGATGCAGGAGTATGTGCTGTGCATGTTGATTACACTATCACAACTATCAATCCTCATCACCCGCCAGCCATTTACCTTACAATTAAGGCAAAAATTTAGACTGCAGTTTTACATAATTTAATTTTGACTCAAGAATTACTAGATAAAAAACACAGGTTCAAATGTGAAAGTAGTTAATCCTCAAGTTATCTGCATTCACACCTGTTCAACAAGTGATACTGTACATGTATGTAAAACAGATTTGTGAGATTACATTTTTATCATAAATTCAGATTTTTATCAATGACAGGCTTCTGTCTGTCATATGTAATTAGAACTGCCATTTGAGTGTGAAGTAAGTGCCCTACTTTTAATCAAACATACTGTACTCGTCTTCCCAAAAGAGCTCCACTCATTAATCATTCAGTGAAGGCAATTTGCACAGCACCTGTCCAAAGCATGAGGCCATTAATGTCCTCAGTCGAAGCAAAATCACAGCCTTAATGGTTGAGATTGAAACTCATTTACAAAATATTACTCTTTGGATTGCTTGCTTCTTACCCAGGTGTGTGTACACTTACAGTTAGCTCTTCAAAAATGGCATCTTCAGGTAAAGTGTGCCCAATCAAAATGCACCAATTAGAATAAATATTTATTTTGCTTTTTCCATTACCTCAAAGTCTATTCTTTGCCTAAATCATAGCAAATCTCAGTTTATTTAAATGCAAGTTATTTCAGTCCACCAAACCAACATGGTAGCAGTCCCTTGGAGACACTATGGAATTGAGTTTTGAGCCTTTCAGGGATGATCACAATGAAGATAACTGTAGTGGTGCCCAAAAGACATCCTCCTTCATCTCCCTCAAGGATCTAGTCAGTACATCACAAAAGTCATAACAAGGCTCCTCTCCCATGAGATGAGTTCAGTTTAAAGAAGCTCCACCGGCAAAATGCAATGTTTTATATATGAAATAACTACAGATCTATAGAAACATGTACACAATTTTTTTGCTATTACAAATTTTGTGCTATTACTTCTACCCTCTTGTGGAAAGGTGTTACTGACTCTTAACAGTCATTAAAATAGCTCTGCAATGAGTCTAGTGGTTAATTATTAAACCTTCAGGTCAGTTAGTCAAAGTCTAGCTAATTAATGGGATATACCAAGGACTCTTGTTAGACTGCCACACTATAGACTGCAATACCAGATGAGATAAAGCCAGTTTTTACATAACAGGACAATAACAACCCCATTCTGAAATATGCATATTTAGCCAAGTTGTTTACCGACATTAACATATAACACAAACAGTCCAAACTGTGCTTGACAGTTCATGCAGAGATGGCAGATCTACCATTTCTCCAACAGACAGGAGACCAACAGAGCCTAGAGGAAGGAGAATACTACTTTTACCAGCCAATGCACTGGCAAGCTGTCATTAATCTCCATGCAGCTACAGTGGTTTGTGATTAAACCTGTATTCTGTTTGAATACAAAATAAAATCCTAATGAAGTCTAATGTCAAAGATGAGGTAAAAATCTTTAATTAAAATATTATTGTGCAGACTGTGTGTGACTCACTGCTCAGCTCACACAGTGCTTAGGAATGAGGTCAGTGTCTCCTCTTATGTGAAGCCCACGACTCCTATTCAGTCATCAGACAAAGATAATGAACCCGCAGGGCTTAAAAAAAATTATCACATTGAGAAACATTATTTTGTATATGCAGTTCATGATGTTTTGTAGAAATAGATGGGTAATAATGGAACATACATCTGCAATGCACAGCGTGAAGAAGCTCACTAAGTTACATTGTTTTGGATTCTCATCACCCATCAAAATCATTTATATTATTTGGTATACTGTTAAATCCTGTGCTTTGTAAATTTTCAGCACTCCACTGAATGACGTGCAAATGGAAGTGAGTGCCTTTGGCAAAGTCGAGAGGTAGCCTGTGGGCCGAGGGTCCTGACAAGCTCCACAAGTCTTTAAAGCATATTCACCACTCGGTCAACTGTGAGTTTCCAAAGAGCTTTGCCTGTAAGCAGTGGCCCGGTGAGAGGAAAAGGGTAACAAACATGGAGGCCACCATTGGAGGAAAATTGCACAAACACAGAAGACCAAACACAAGAAAAAAAGGCTGAGATATTTCTGGGCTCTGATCAAATGCAGGGGATGTGGCCCTTTATGAATTGTAATTGCCGTCTTCAAAGCTTTAGTAGCTTTAGAGTAAAATGACGGGGACAAAT